>JANHGB010037964.1:7851-32497 GCA_026283785.1 Coracopsis vasa
AGGAAATACGGATGTAAAGAGGAATGAAGGAAGAAATTTGTGTAATATTCCTTCAGTAAGTGAAAGAAAATGTAGCAATAGCACTTGATACAGAAACTGCCTGCAATGCCAGAATGTGGAATCCTGGAGCCAGCATTAGTCTAAGCCTGTTGTTTTGTTCTTTTCCTTTTCTTATTCTATGACGTTACCTCTCCAACAGCCTGGAGAATGAATCCTTACACGGATACTCTCCTGGGTTGCTCTCAATGGGTCACTTAGGATCTTCTCTGGTTGCATGGGTTTCCAATGTTTGCAGAGCCTAGTAGGGAAAATGCAGTCCTTCTTGGCTTTAGCAAAACTTGTTTAGCTTCAGAATGCTATTCTAATCATATCAGAAGCAGTATTGTCTGTTCTAATTTTATTATAAAAATTTCTAATAATTATTTTGTATTTCTAATCAAAATAAAGTGTTTGTAAACTGAACTTTAAGTCACAACCCTTGAGCTTGCAAGCAGCAGTGGGGTCACTACTCATGAAGGTCATAATTATTTAATTTCAGATATGGTTCTTATGTTGTGTTATTCCTTCACTGTCTTCTGTAACAGTTATTTAAGAGTACAGCCATGCAGCATGTAAGAGTGGGGCTGTTACTGCCCTGTGCCCAGCTCAACAGAGCAGCCTAGAGAACATGTTGTAGCTTCCTCCTGAATGAATACAGTAAGATAACTACACAAAATATTTAGTATCTGATTTGCAACACGTGGGATACATTTTCATGCAGAATATCTGTAAAACAAAAGCAAATGTTTAAATTTAAAGTTTAATAGTTGCAGAACCAAACTGTGCTGAGCCCTTACTGAGCAAGACCAGGGAGCATTGAGCTCACCTTTCTGTGAGTCCCCTGCAGGCTGTCTGCAGACCCAGACAGGAAGCTCTAATTCAGTTTACGGTAAATTCTTGTTTTCTAGATTTCCTCTTAATTCCCTGGGCTCAGATCTGCTATTGTAACCGGACAGGGAAATGCAGTTGCTGTCCAAACTTAAACAAGCTCTGTTTTAGTGGTTATTCTTACTGTGAAGCCTAGGGCTGTTGTGCTTCCTCAGAAATGCCTTTTTTTACCCCAGTCCTATTCCCAGTAGCTCAAGCTGAGTTTTTTGCTACCTTCATCTCACACTGGCAGTTTTACAATCCCAGCCAGAGCTTCTCTGCTGCAAAGCGTGCCAGGGACCCTGGTCCCTTGGGGCAAACAAGCGCTGCTGGCCCCTTGGAGCACAAGGGCTGATGGCATCACAAATGGAGTTGCTGGCTCCAGGTTACCTCCAGCAGGATGAAGGCCTAAAGCTGTTCTGTTTCAGGGCTCAGGTGTGAGAAGAGCCAGGATGCACTGGGGAGGTAGAGGCTTAAACACTATAGAGCATCCCTTCCACAGGCAGGTAGCTCTAAATGAGTCTTCTTTCCTTCTGTTTTCACACAGGGCACCTGGGGAATGTTTTCTCTCTGCCCCAATTTTTCTTCTGGGCTCAAGACTATTTCAGGGCTCACTAGGTTTTATTTGCACCCTTCTGAAGCAGGCATCTCTACTTGTATCACAAGTGTGGGCACCAAGATCTGTCTGCAATTGGAGTTCAAAGCCTGCATTTTGAAAGGGAGGATATTCAGCCTGGATTTGTGGGTTTCCATGTTCTCAAATAGAGAAGGCCATCAAACTCACATCTTATGTCCTGAATGAGTTCTCTGACCTTTAGTATCTCTCATACAACTTGGTATCTGGTTTTTTTTGGTTTTTTTTTGTTTTGTTTTTTTTGTTTGTTTGTTTTTGTGTTTTTTTTTTTTGTTTTTTTGGTTTTTTTTAAGTAAAAAAAATAAAATCTTGATCCCTGCACACATTTGTAAGTGTAATACTGGTGTCTATCTCCAAAGAAAGTTATAGGCAGTGATGTTGGCCACTCCATCCTCAGATTATGGGTTATTTTTAGTCCCCATTCTGAGATTTGTAACTCTTTCCCAAGTGTGGGACAGGGAGGCCAAGCCCATAACTGTGTTCCAAATATGACTCCTGGGACCTAAAATTAAATATTGCAAAATATTTGCCCACATGTTTTGTCTCGTGCTTACCACTGACATTGGCCTTTACCTTAAATTAGCTTTCTGTAGTCCTTGTAGCTATTGCTGAGGTAAAAATAGCCCCAAGGACATTGAGGAGAATTTACATTCACGACTCAAGTATACTCTGCGTTACCCTAGTATTGAAGAACTAATACTTATTGCAGGGTTTCTTTCTAATCAGCAATGCAAAATATCAAAACCAAATGTAGACTGAGCCATGTTTCACCGGACAAAGCTGCCTTATTGTTTAGAGACCAGTAGATGGCAACCACCCATTGCAATGTCAAAGGGAAATGAAAAGTGAGAGTCGTTTAGGTAGTGGATTTGTCATGTGACAGCTTGAGCAACAAAGCTCGGCTACTGCACATACAGAGAAGGCGGTGCTTTTATTTTTACTCCTCCTTATACGCTCCTGAAGGGGAGCAGTGAGGTGCCCTTCTACATAGCCAGTTTTGACAAATTGCAGTTGTGACAATGCATCTGACTAGAATATTTTATTGCTCCTCCTTACTGCTAATATCTGTCAAAAAAAGAACAAGTCACTGGGAAAAAAAGAGATCCAAAGCAATCAGGCTGTCTTAGCTTCCACAGGAATAGCCTCAAGTTCTTACAATGATTAATTAGATTCATTATTACTTTAGATAGAAGCAGTTAGAACTGAGTAACAATGATCCTGGGATTTGAAATAGACTTCCCTTTAGGAAATTACTGAGGCTATTGATGTACCAGCTAATTAATCCTGGTTATGTGAGTGGTCTTACAGAAATTCTTTTGACATGACCAGGTTTGAAGACATTCTGATTCTTTCTACAACATTAGATTAAAAGTTCTTCATTTCTAGGAGCAAGAACCGTAAAGGTTTGAAAAGATCCTCTCAGGCCCTCCAAGAATCTTGCATTTCCATTTCAGAAAAGAAACTTCTTCATTAAAATAGGAAACCAGTGATGGAAATATATCTGCAAGCTTATGAGAATGATACTTAACTACTTGTAGTCATATCGAGTTTTCCTTTAGCATTGGTTTAACCATATTTTGTGAATATGTTTTCAGTTGCAATTGGCAAACATAATACATGTGTGGATGCACATAGTAGAGTGTCTGTAGTGCAGAAAAACCCAGACCTTTAGACCTCTGAAGGATTCCAGCATGGCCTAACACTGTGATTAGCATTTTTTAACAAGTACACTGCAAATAGCTAAACCAGCTAACAAGAAGAGCACTGTCACTTGGTAGAAGTAAAAATACTCTGCATTACTGGGATGCTTCCCTTGAAGTCCTCAAGCACTCTGCAAACCATTAACTTGAAATGCATTAACTTCCACCCTTGCAGTACAAGGTGCGTATGTTTATTATCAGGACTCACATCTTGGCTAGGAAGACTTGAAAACATACTCAGTACAGATGAAGTAACCTTTCACTTCTGTTAAAGCTACAGCTTGGTCAGCTGTGAATTTTTATTAGTGACTTTGAAATAGGAGAAATACAGCTGCGATCCATTTCTAGTGGGTACAAATGAGTTGGCATTAGGAATAGCTTCTAATATCCCTCACAACTTCCCCCCCAACTTTTCTCATTTCCTTTATCTATTGATAGGATTTATACTGTAAAAAAAACCTACTCTTCAGTGAGATTTGAGTTCTTTTTTGCTTCTTTGAAGAAATTAAAAGCCTCCAACCTTATGCTAAAATTTGTGCAACTTTATTTCCTATGGCATGAGGAATTATGTGACTTAAGTATGTTATTTTTCTTACAGGCACGAGAGTTTTGCTAAGAGTCCAAGTGTTATTTTGGACACTTCTTGCAGAAAACTGCAAAGTTAGCAAGATGATTTTTTTAATTATTATTTTAAAGCAAAGAGAAAATTAAACCATTTAGAAGAGAAGGAATTTTTAGGCAAACAATAAAAGTACTTCTCTGTTTATATTCATACTCTTTTTAGCTCAGATGATTGAGGAGGACAAACAGTTTTAAAGAGTCAAGGTCTGCTGTTTCCGTAAAGGGCTGAAGAAGGTCTCACTCTCATTTTCTGGTATTTATCACAACAGGAGTCTGCAAGAGATCACCAAGCCAGTAGCTCTCCTTCTTTACAGTTGCAGTCAGGGAAGTCTAGTTTAAGTTGAGAGGAAGCCATATGGAAATTCCTGTCTGCTCAAGAATTTATACATATCACATCCCACAAAATACACCCTCATGCACTGTAACAATATTCAGATATACAGCAGAGCCTGCCCCAGAGTCTGAAATTTTACCTGTTAGGTATCTAAGTAGGAGTCAATGGCATTTTCAAAAGCTTGTGCTATATTTCTCTTGGGTGTGCACTGAAATGTATATATGATGAGCAGTGACAAAGTCCTCTGAAGATCGTGGTCTGGTAAGAATGCGCATATCTCATGTGCATTGGCAAAAAGGGCCCATCAAATGTAATTATGGCCTTTTCACTCTGCTGCACTTTCTAAAATTCGCAAAAGACAGAATTGCGCCCTAGTATTATGCAGAAGAACAGTCTCTGGACTGGTTTTAGCAGAATATTTGCGTGTCTTTGACTATGACACTGTAAGTGTTCCTTACTGAGCAAAGCCATGGCATGTTGGGTGACAGGCTTGTTTGTTTTATCACTTCATAGTGGGGAATGAATATATGATTGAGCACTAAAGCAGGTGCTTGAGCATTAACTTGTAATCAAAGCATAAAGTACAGGTTTGCATGGGGATTTTGCTTAACTGATCCTTACTTCAGATGCCATTTGAAGCATAATTTAAAGCAGAGATGATCAGAGGCATAGTCCAGTAAGGTGGTGGTGTTAAATGCTATCCATTACCATTGCTTGCAATGAGATTCAAAGATAATCAGTCTTGGCAGGATCTGAACCATGATAAATTATCAAGATAAGGGGGGTAGTGAAAGAATGCAAAACATGGAAGGTAAGCTTTTATTTCATGACAGTGTTCAGTGTGACTTTCGTAATCATTAACTTAACCGTAAAAGCCTGAGACAGTCCTGATTGAAATGCCTCAGTCTTATTCTATATTATCTCCGAACAACATCTCCTAACTTTTCCACCATGAGGAAAAGGAAGACAACAGATTCATCTCATTCATCCACAGATGTGAGTGATGGGAAGGAGAAATTAAGACTGAAGCAAGAGGTTGGCCTGATTAGTGGAGTGTCATTAATTGCAGGCACCATGATAGGGTCGGGGATCTTTATGTCCCCTGAATGGGTACTACATCATATGGGGAGCCCTGCCAGCAGCCTACTTATCTGGGGAGCATGTGGTCTCCTGGCCATGTTTGGAGCCTTGTCGTATGCTGAGCTTGGAACCATAATTAAAGAGTCTGGAGGAGAATATATTTACATCTTGAGGATTTTTGGTTCTTTTCCTGCTTTCCTTTTCGCCTACACTTCTGTTATCCTGGTGAGACCAGCTGGTTTGGCAGCTGTCTGTCTGAGCTTTGCTGAATACGCTGTTGCACCATTCTACCCAGGATGCTCATCTCCACCGACTGTCATCAAATGTGCAGCTGCTGCCTGCATCCTGCTTTTAACTATCGTCAACTGTCTCAACGTGAAGCTGGCGACATCTGTTATGAACGTTTTTACAGCTGCCAAGCTCTTGGCATTGCTGGTGATCGTGGTAGGCGGGCTGGTGCTGCTCACCAGGGGACAAACTCAGAGCTTTCACAACGCTTTTCAGAACACAACTGTGGGTATCGGGGCAGTTGGAGTGGCGTTTTACCAGGGGCTCTGGTCCTACGATGGGTGGAACAACCTGAACTATGTAACCGAGGAACTGAAGAAGCCCGAGGTGAGTGAGTGAGCTGGGCTTTACTTACTAATCCTGCTGCTAGTATGATTCTATCAATGATTGTGTTAAAGAGGGGTAATGAAGGGAGAAAAGACTACTGAGCTTTCCTTCATGTTTGTTCTGTCTTCTAAGACAAGACACCTATGGATGTGTCCAGAAAGGATAAAAATGAGTCTCTAGGCAAAAAAGCAGCCTACCTATAAGAAAGCACTAAAATACTCCATTGACTTAAGAAAAACTATTAGGCAGCACTTGAATGTTTTGAGGGTGAAGTTTTGCCTTAGTGTTTGTAGAGGATCTCACTGTAGACACCTGGATTTATGCAGAAAAGCACTCACTGCTATAATCCGTAAAGGTTTCTTAACACCACGTAGAAGAATTGACCCATAATGTATGCATCAAAACCCCACTTATCTCTCTCCTCACTGCATGGAGGGGGAACTTCAGAGCAAGCCAAGCATCACTGGAGCAGGAATATAGCTCCCTGAATGACCTTGTCTTTAACTGCCTACTTTTTTGGTATTGTTCTGTCCGTGCTTTAGGCACTAAAGTTCCTCACTTGCATCTCGCATCAGCCCTCTCCGTGCTGTATCACCTCTTTGCAGAGATCAGACACTATAGGCAGTGAACAACCTTTTTCTTAGAAAGAGCTATGAGTGCAGTGTGTATAGAGTGTGCTTTCTACCAGTGCAGCACACAAGATTTTACAGATAAAATGAAAATACACAGTTAAATATTAACCTAAATGGCAGCAAAGATCCTAGGGTCATGTGGCACTTTCTCCCACAGGACCTCGAGCACTGATATTCACACCCTTGTGAAGTGAAGGCGACCACATAAGGATTTGCTATATCTTGTCCTGTGGTTGGAATGCAAATTTGATATTTCAGGTCTTCAGGTCCTTTTTGCCAGTGTTTTCAGCTGCATAAGGTAGTGTTTATTGATTTTGTTGAGCCTTAAGATGATCTGTGGTGTTCCAAGATTGCACCCTGTCACTAGAAAAAAATGAAAATCCTTCCAAGAGCAAATGTCCTTTGTGTCCTTGGATTTAACCTGTAGAGGAGTTAAATGTGATGCAACACACACTGGTACGTCACATGTGTCAGTAGGATGTTCATGGGAAGACACAGCACATCAGGAGATGTAACACACCAGTAACAAATAAAACCAATATTAAAGTAATCAAGACGTAACTAGGCAATGACATCTTGGGCAGCTATGAACCAAAATAATTTTTAATAAAATTTTGGGGGTTTTTATTGGTTGGTTGGTTTGGTTTGTTTTTTAAAGACTAACTTAAATGTACAGCATTGCTGTTTGCCTGCCATTTCTGGGAGACTGGTGTAAAAACTGCCGCATGAATCTGGATCTAAGTCTTGTTCTTAGTGAGCAAAGGAGTTTGAATGAGGGACATGCGTGGTGGCAAAGACAAAACAAACAGAAAAGTCCAGTGCAGATGTAAATGTGCTGCACCTAACACTCTTGTCATCCCTTTTCCAGGTGACCCTTCCCAGAGCTGTGATGATTGCCATTCCTTTGGTTACGTGCCTGTATTTGCTGGTAAACATGAGCTACTTAGCAGCCATGACTCCATCTGAACTGCTGTCTTCAGGAGCTGTGGCCGTCACTTGGGGGTGAGCTCTGCATGTGCCAACACAGCCAATGCAGTCCAGTGGAATATGGTTTCTCTCCTGAGTTTCAGGAGATTTAGCTGTCATTCCCAGTGGGAATGGTAACACTGCATTGGTCAGACCAGGAAGAACTGTCAGGCCATGCTACAGGGAAGCATGCTGCCAGTCCCTGCTCTGTCACCTTCAGGTCAGCCTTTCCCCACCAAAGGTCAGGGCTGACCAGCCCTGTCTGGCCCATGGTCTCTGAGGTGCATGTAGGCTGCCAAGATAGGGTGCTCTGCAGCACATGCTTTACTTCCCATTCCCATAGATTCCCACTGGGAACATGTGGCTCCCCTCCAGCTCATGTTTTCCCCCATGGAAAGTGGCCATAAAGAGGGAATGAAGTGTATACCAGGAGCATGTCCCCACAGACAGTGAGGATGCAGCGAGGGTGCAGCGAGGGTGCATATCTGGTCTTGGGAACTGGGAGATACCCCACATTTCAGTTATTTCCAGAAAAATGAAGAGGACAATGTGCTGCCCCGTTAGTGCAGAGTCAATGGATTGGGAGTGGGACAGGAGCCAACTGGGTGAATCGTGTCCACTCAGCACCTGGAAATTAGACCAGAGTGGAGCCTTTTGGATCAGTTTCTCCATCTGTGGGGAAATGGAAAACAACACTGGTGTCTACAACACCTTTGAGAAGGAGAAGTGTTATACATGAGTTATGCAGCCTTTGGTAATTGTATCTTTAAGTTGACATGTACTTTTTCAGAATTGTACAGAAACTATTTGTACCTTACACCTACCTGAAGTGTTTGGTGATATCAGACAGGCTTTGTACAAGACAAGGACTTGAGCAAGAGAAGAAAAGGACTGTCATGAGAGACGTAGGCACTATGGACTTCTAATCAGATGATCTCCCACCAGAACATCCAGCCTTATTCTAAATATTTCCAAAGACACAGAGTCCATGACAGCCTTAAATGAGTTGTCTGGTTGAAATGATGACACAGGGATTATGCTGCTGCTCATCTTCTTCCTAACAAGTCAGCAGTGGCTTTGCTTCTGTGTGCATTACACAAAATGTCCAGTTTGAAGATCTGACTGAGCTATTGCTAGATGTATTCTTTAATAGCCTTTCATGTCATTGTAAGTAGGAGCTTTTAAAGGTCTAGTGCTTTGTTTGAACAGGTTACAAAGCCTGGCTAAGCTGCAATGTCATGAACTTTCCCTGCACTTCCTTTCCCATCATTCCTGATTAACAAGTTGTTTGTGAGCTTCCTCCTTTTAACACATCTCTTTTTGCTGCCTGATTAACCTTTTCACCCCGAGAGCACAATTCAGGAAGAAACATTGAACTAGTGACCAAAAAGCTGGGCACTCAAAAGCTGAAAGGACAGGTAGAGAGCTACAGGCTAAAGAGGGTGTAATGGCTGTGATTTACAAGCAAAAGATGCATCTATTCAGGTCATTAAGAAGGGATGGGAGGAGTATAAAGAAGCCAGAGGAAGACATGTCACGTTGAAATGCATTTATTCTCCATATAAGAAGAAAACTGCCAGAGAGATACATTGTTCAGTGGTGAGTAGTTCAGCCACAAAAGGAACTCATGAAACTCTCCCCAGCATTTCTTTGATGCCAAGGATTTAACAGTAATTGCAGATCTCAGTTTGCTTGTAAGAAGTTACTCGAGTACCCCCTGTAGTTCATTTTCAGGGTCCAAACAGCAAAGCACCTATCTCACAGGTGCAAAATACACAATTGCTGAAGATTTTATAATTGATTTTGTGATACATGTAGTTTTCCCTTGAGATCTTGTGTTCTGGAGTCACATGGTAATCGGAGATAACCAGATTCCATCATTTTGAGAAGGGGGACATTTTAGTTGTAGTTGTTGCAAAGTAGCTTAACTTGAAGCTTGAAGGACCATAACCCAGATATTAAGCTTACAAGCTACATTTTTTAAATTGTGGTAGTTAAGCTCCTGCCATGAGTTCGGAGAGCCCAATTTGTGATTTTGGATGCTTGGGATAGGTGATACTAAAAAAGAGCACATATGGTACAAAGACATGATTCAGAATTGGAAAGGGTTCTAAAAAATGTCTGAATTTTGGATTTTTGCCAATGAGGGGACCAGTGTGTTTGGTTTTGTGTGTGTGTATGTGATAATTACCCCAAACACCTGCATTTAATGCTCAATTCATATTCTTCATGCTGCTCCATTGCAGAAGACAAGCTTCACTTTAAGGTGAGAAGATTACCCTATCTATCTCCCAAATAATTACCTCAAACTCTATTTGTAACCCTGCTACTCCTTTTATTATAGAGAACGCAAACCATAAATGCCTGAACATGTTGTAGAATCAAACTCATGAAATTCAAAAATTTCTTTGGCTTTAGCTTGATTCACAGAGTAGCAGATATATGTGCATATGGGATTAAAGGCTTATATTCTTATGGATGTTGGGGAAGAGTTTATAATGAAGGATATTTCTTCAGGTCCTGTGGGAACAGTTTTTCTGCAAGCTAATACTGTTGGCTGTAATAGCAGCATATCCAGGATTTGCACCATAGCATCTGTACACAAAAAAGGGGGGGTTACCTGCTGTTACAGCTTTGTACACCATTGCAGTGTAAACGGATGTAGATATATATACACCAGGCAGGAAGGAAAGCTGCCTCTTCTGGGCACGTCAAACTTACAAGTGACTAAGTATTATGGGAACTGGAAGAAGGCTTTAAATCGTTAGAAAGGCTTTGGAAAAAAAAATACATCAGTGAGAATAATGCAGGGAAGAAACCTGCCTGGTTCTACAATGAGTATTTATACAATTATGAGCTGCAATGTTATGCTGTGAACTTTTTCCCACCTCAGAGACAAAGTCCTGGGCCGTTGGGCATGGCTCATGTCCCTGTCTGTGGCACTGTCTACGTTTGGTTCATCCAATGGCACATTCTTCAGTGGAGGCCGGGTATGCTACATTGCTGCAAGGGAAGGCCATATGGTAAGGACAAAAATAAAGAGATCTGGCTTGCTTTGAGCGATTTTACCTTCTTGTGACATTAAAGCAGAGGAAAACACCGTGTATGTTCAGCTGATAGAGCGATAGCTCTTCAGTGGTTTGCTTCTTGCTTGAAGACTCTCTTCCCATCTTTTTCAAATGTCAGGTGTAAGTTGTTTCCTGACTTTCTTCTTCAGGCGCGTCATTTCAGAAGGATACATAATTACATCTAGCCTGAATTTTAAGAACGGCTTTGAAATGAAATACTGATGTATTGAAGCACATGGCACAGGCCTGGGGGGGCCCTAGCCAATATACCTGCCAGGGAGAGGAAACCCAGCCCTGACTGCATGTTGTAAGGCACCCTTGCTCGCACTGGGAAGGTAGTTCAGCACTGGCAAGCTGCCTTTGCATACAATACTGACTACAAAAGCTGGTCTCAGGGGTGTTCCAGGCTTTTCAAGCTTCATAGCAATTACAAGGTGACACTGAGCCTTCCATCTCACCTAGCTGAAGTTTTCAATTGGTTTTGGTAGGTGGAGCCAAATCTGAGAGCCCAGCAGAGGCCAGGCTGCTACAGCTCCATGCTCTGTGGTCCAACTGGTAGGTTCAGCATGTATTCCCAGTAGGAACACAAACACAAGTATACAACATACATATATATATATATACACAGATACATACATACATATATATATGTATACATGCATATACAGACAGCAGGGCACACAGATCTACACATGCAGACATGCTCAGTGCTCACACAACCACTAGCACAAACAGCACCAAGGGCTTTATCTTGTTCCCCTCTCTAGCTGAACAGGGGGAATGTAAGTGGGAAAAAAAAAAAAATATATCTATATATACATGTATGTACAATGTGGGCCCCTCCAGCAGCTGGGCTCAGACATTCGGTCTGCCCAGTAGCAGTCCCTGTATCCCAGTCTTCCCAGTTGCTGGTACTTGGACATATAAGTTACTGCCCCACTTCAGCTGCTGATAAGGACGTACTCACCCACAGGCACATGTCTCCCGCACTTCTCCCTTTCAGTGCTTGGGCTGAGCTGAATTCTCCTCCTCTCTTTTGAGTAGGCATGTTCTGTTCCTCCTGGACCTTTCTGCTTCTTTGGTCCTTCCTCCCCACACAATCTGGTTTTTCAGCTTCAGGTGCAAAGGATACCACTCTGCACCAGCTTCACTCTTTGTGCATGGAAGGGAATCTTTTATGTATATGGATGACCAAGTTGGTGGATATGACTGAGTGGGTGGTTACTGGTTTGGGTGATTATTGGTTTTGGTGGTTACTGGTTCCACAGCTTCTCTTACTGATGACAGTGCCTGCCGTATCGTGGCAAGCTCTGTACTAAGCAGTTCACAGATGTTCTGAATTTGACCATACCAGACAGCTGAATGCTAGTACTGTTTCTCAGACACTCAGCTCTAGCAGAAGTCCTTGCATGACATTTTGGTTGGAAATTAAAAAAAAAAAAAAAAAAGAAGAAGCCTTTCTTATTAAGCTTTTCCAATAAACCAAGTAATGAAGAGGCTAATAATTCTTTCCATGTTCTGGAACAAATCCTGGTTTGCTTTGTGTTTACTTGCATAAATGTTTCTGGAGTAGTCCTTGTCTTATTTTCCAGTCAGCCCTAGAAAAGCCAAGTCCCAGAGAGATGTGACGGAGGGCAGAACAGGGGGACAAGGTCCCGGTGATCATCAGGAAAGCTCTGATTTGACTCAGCCTTAGTCTGCTGCATTACTAATTTGAAAACCTCATCTTGCCTGCCTAAACTGAGCATATTTGATATGTAAGCAGTGAGACACAATGAAAACATCCTTGAGGGAGTTTCCATGTTTACTCCTTGGACTTGAACGACTTTTATATTGTGCTTATTTGATGATCACGAGTGGCTCTGGCAGCAGGCAGAGCTCCCACCAGCAGCGGAGGTGGATGAGTAAGGATCTCCAAGTACATGATATGATGGTATATTGGGTTTTTTTGGCTTTCAGCCAGACATTCTGTCTATGGCTCACGTGCGATGCCTCACACCCTCCCCTGCTCTGCTGTTTACATCTGCCATGTCTTTAATAATGATAATATCAGGAAACTTCACCACCATTGTGAACTTTTTCAGGTACGTATGTGTAGCATTTCTGCTTGCTTCCTGGGTTTTGAATTGTTTAGAAGTATTTTCTTTTAATGTTTTTCTGAGCAGGGGCTATTGTTTTCTAACCAATACTGGGGAGAGGGGAAAGAAAGAAAAGGAAGAGCTTAGGAGCCAGCATTTTTACAATGCATGAATGCTTCTGTCACTATATACTTAACTGTAGTGTGATTCATCCTCATATTGAAATGAATCTATAATATTTAGATCATTCTGAAGTGCTCATTGTGCTGGAAAGGAAATGAATGGAAGAACTACTACATTTATATCAATATTCTCCTTTTTAATTGGAGATGTAAACATCTGGGATCTGTAAGGCAGGCCTGACATTCCTGGATGATCTCACCGCAAATTTAATGCTGTCTTTTTTGTCTTTTTTTTTTTATTTCCTTTTTCTTCCAGTTTTATAGCATGGTTTTTCTATGGCATGACTATTTCTGGTCTCCTGTATTTAAAAATCAAGAAACCAGAACTGCCAAGATCTTACAAGGTGAAGTAATAACATAAACCCCTCAAACCCTTTTCCTATATTGTCCAAATAACTTACAGAGCATTATGAGGAGAGAAAGAGTACTGGGGCTGGTTACTTACAGATTTAGTGTGGTTGTCCTTCCTTTTTTAATTTCATGTTTTGTCCACAAGAGGCAAAATACTGTCAATATACCAGCATAAGTCAAGGTTGGCTTCTCTGTCTTGATAAGCTAATAATACACTGCCCCCTCACTGTGGAAAATATATCGACCATATCCTTTTATAAGAGATGTAAGAGGAAAATGAAGGACGATTCTGACCAACAATGTGATCTACTGCTTATGCTCTGAGAACTTGGTTGCACTCCTCAGAAGGTAGACCATGTGTAAGAACCTTGCAGAGGACAAAAGAATGCCCCAAATCCTTTGAGATGTATGTCCAGGGTACATATTTGCTCCCCACAAAACAGCTAAGTGGAAGGAAATCAGGAATTACCTGTTCTTCCCCCTGGTACCCTGAGCAAGTCAAGCTGCAGTGCTTCCTCTGTGACCAAGGAAGTGAATACAGGACAGTGACTTTTCCCTGAGACAAGCTCAATGAACATCCTGGTTTTCAAGGGTTCCTTCAGGATGTAGATGGCAGGCTGATGCTACCAAGCTGTGTGAAGGGATATTGAATGTCCTGTGGGGCTTAGCATGACAGAGAAGAGCAATGCGCTGTTAAGTCTTCCAGTTACTGGACAAAAAGGCACAAAAGATAAAAATGGAAAATTCCAGCTTGAACATTCAGTTTTTCACCTTGTTGTGAAATTGTTGTCTTGTGCATTCAGTAGCCTCAGAAGGAGGATGGCTTCAAATTTAAATTTAAATGCCTTCTGAACAGACTTACAGAAATAGCTTCTGAGATTGCCTGTCCATCTATCCAAAAAGATATAAACCTTTTTGCCCAAGGATGCTAAAGTTCAGTTATGTGATTTGTACACATTGCTGTGTTTTGTCTACAGTTCAGCTTTTGGATGCAAGGTAGTAGGGAGAGGAAAAACAGGCCTGGCACTAACACCAGTAGTTTGCATCTTCAAGTCTAGGGAGGGTAGGGAAGACCAGGGGTTAGGGTGTGTGGTGGTGGTGTTACTCTTGCAGGGATGTTCAACCTTGTAGTGGGGATGGGCTGGGAAACAGGATGTCTGGACTAATTGGGATTTGTAGTTAATACCTCAGATTGCACCAGGGTTTCATCTAAAAAGCCTTGTGCAGAAGTTTTAGGGTTGTCCAGACCCACAGTGGCCCAGTGTTACATTGAGTCTTTATGCTGATCTTTTGCTTCCACAGGTTCCAATTATCATCCCCATAATCGTGCTGATGGCAGCTGTGTACCTGGTGTTAGCTCCCATCATTGATCAACCCCAGTTTGAGATCCTCTACATCATCCTGTTCGTTTTCAGTGGTGTCATTCTTTACTTCCCACTGGTTCGCTTCAAGCGCCACCCTCGCTTCTTACAAAGAGTCACTTTACATCTCCAGTTGTTCCTGGAAGTGGCACCAACCACCAGGGATGCCAACTGAGATAACGTCCTCCTGGTGTGTGGCTGCTGGCCCTTCGTAGGATCCCAGCACCTTGGTTTTCAAGGCTTAGAAGATATTTTTCCGTAAGGGTGAATAAGCAGAATGAAAGTGTCACTAAAATGTTCAGCTGAGAGGCACTGGAGCCATGACTCCTCGTGTTTCCTTAACATTCTGGGGACATGTTTTTCTTATTTTCAGCTCTGCCATGGCAGATTACATGCAGATTCCAAAGCAGTACGTGCTTTTGAATTTTCCATCCCAAGAAAAGCTGTTTGTCAAAAGCTTAGCTCTTATATTTCAAGGCAACAGGCAACAAAAGACTGTCAATGAAATATGATTCCTATAGCAGGTTGTGACCCTAAGCCATTCCTGGCAATTCCTTTAATTATTTCCATCCAGTTCTGCGCACTGTGGCCGCAGACCTTCTCAAATAAATAAAGCGTGGGCACACCATGCTCACAACAAAAAAATCACTTTGGGTATTCATTTTGGGAGGGTGGTTTTCCCTTGCTCCTTCCAGTCCTGGGTGCACAGTCACAACAGTCCTTTCTCTGTCTCAGAAATCATCCTGCATCTCCCATAGAAAAACCTCTGATATGAGATAAGAAGTTCTTGAAAGCTCTGCCAGTTTACTTCGTTGAGAATGCACTTGGCATCTGGGATCCATCCATTCATAATGAGGACACAGGCAACATCACTCAGTACCACTGACAGTCACTCAATACCCTTCCTGTAATTTCCACAAAGACAAGTAATTTCTTCTGTGATAAATTGAGCATAAATAATCTATGGTGTATGTAGATTTGTGTGTAAATAGCAAGATACTCTCATTGCAAATTAAAGAAATCACATACATTTATGTATAATGGGCTACACTAGGAGAAATGTGTCCAGCAGGTCAAGGAAATACACTGTCCATTTAGACTGAATGCTGGTGAGGACACACCTGAAATACTGCACCCAGTGTTGGCCCTGCTATTCAAGAGGGAGCTGTGAAGACAACAGAGCCCAGCTCTTCTTGGCAGTGGCAGCCAGGGGTAATGGCCACAAGCTGTGGCTTGAGATATTCAGGACTCCAGGAAATCCCTACACCATGATGGCAGTGCAACCTTAGAGCAGTGTGCAGGAAGGTGATGAGAGCTCAGTTCTCTTACATTTTCCACCACAGCCATTTCCACCAACTTCCATGATTCTAAAGGGACAACACAAGAAAGTCATGGGCTGTGCTCTCACCCACACCTAGCACAGTGCAGCTGCCTCATTAGCCTGAGGATCAACCTTTTTTCTCTTTTTTTTCTAGAGGAGAGACTTTATATGCTGTTTTCTTTCCATTTGTCCAGATTGTTCCAGGATGGGACTTTTCCTGTCATAGGCTAAAAAGGTCTAGGTGTTAGTCCCTAAGATGCCTACTTGTGTGTCAAAGTACCAAATATTACTGTGGTCAACTTTTCTGTCAGCATTTCTTCTGCATATCTAACCTAATACTTTGTTCCTGGAACAGGGTCACTTGAACCTCCAGGCCTTTCTCAGCCCATGGCAGAGCCTGTGTATCTGATTACAATCTCATGCTGCAGTGCCACCCCTTCTTTTCCTCTGAGTGGTGACAGCAGGAGCTACAGAGATGCAACAACTTTTTTCCAAAGAATTTTTTTTTCAAGTGTTAAGTTTAGTAATGGGATCAGCCACTTGCCGCTCATCTTCTAAATTCTTAGCTTAAACAGAGTTTAGGAGGATTTCCTTCCACTGCTTTTTACTGGATCTGCCAATAAAGACCAGTGAAAGAGCAGTTTTCCCTCCTGAATCTTATTACAATCCAAAATTCTTGGGATGCCACCTTGTCTTCCCTCCCTGTATATCCTGCTGGAGACTGTGTACTTAAAGGAGTGATAACTCAGGGACTCTGGGTTAACTTCCCATCACTACTCTAGAGTCTTCATCTGATGAAGGCAGGATTCTTAAAAGACCTGCATCTCACCTACTTACCTAAAAATGAGGATAATATTATTTCCTTGATTTTGTTTTTAAACAATCTCTGTTTCCCACACCTATTTATGGAACCTACCACATGGACTGTGCTCTTTTGAAGTTCTACAGTCCATATCCCAAAAGTAGGAATTTAAAGGCTTATTTGAAGGCTAGGAATGGACAATATTTGTGGCTTTAGCCACCTATCCTTGTGTACCTAACTACAAGGTGGTTGTTTTCTCTATGTTATTCTTGTGGAACAGGAGTTATTTCTACTTTTTGATATTATGGGTGTAGTATACTATAGATGATAAGAAGGTGAAAGGATTAAGTGGTTTTCTCAAAGTTATACAAGAAATGTGTAGTAAGTGTGACTGTTGCTCCAGTCAAGACTTTTACCATGTAGCACATCCTTTCTGTGCACCTGTGACATATGAACAATAATGATGAACACAGAAAGACTTAACACTTTGGATAAGTAACATTTGTTATTGATTTACGTGTGGATACATGGGAGCTGAAAAGCTGCACGTATCATGTTTTGCACCAGCCTCATTTTCTGTAGACATTGTTGTAACAAGATGTGCTTTTTATTTATGTTGCCTACAGTTTGCAAGCACAGGTGTTTATAGTGCCAAAACAAGATGAGAATGCCAAGATAATTACAATAAAATGGACATTAAAATGAAGTGTGTTGAAACAGTTGTTTGTGTTTTTCATCCAAGAAAAACAATTCCATGTAAATTTTACTGCATGAACACAAACAATCAGCACCAGGCTCACCTCTCCTTGGATGGGAGGTTTAACTGCGTGCGTGGGTGCTTTCATGTGCGTACACTCATTTTTCAAAGTGATTGCTTATCTGTTTCAGCCCTGGCATATGCAAATCAGAATCTCTCTTTCCTTCATCAACCATTTACAATAGAAGTGTCAGGAAGAGGCATTGTGTCCTTACCATTCATTGCTACAGCACAGTCACAAACGTGATGGCGGGTAGAGCTGTACTGCTGCTGTTGTGTGCGCAGGTCTCACTGTAAGATCATGTTGGTCCTGTCTGTCTCCGAAGCTCTAGGTCCCTGTGGCCTGTGCTTAGCCCCTTCCTTCATGGGCTTCGAGGAAAACTGGACCGTTAGCACTGCCCTCAAGGTAAACATAAGATCTATACTGTACCTCAAGACCCTGAGTACAACTGAATCCCTTACTTCAGCTGGCAACCCACAAACACCAGTCGAGAGTTACACCTTGGTGCACAAAGCTGAATGTATTCCGGGTCTTTTCCTGACTCACTCAGAAGCATCAAAGATGGGCTACACCTGGGGATGGCCAAGGACAGTCCAGTGTGTGAGAGAGTATGGAAAACCCTCCTTTGGTGATTTTTGGATAAGGCTGGCTCATATGCCCAAGTTCAAGTGGTTGTCATCATTTGTGGTTGAGGAGAGATTTCCCCTTGCGTGAGACAGAACAGAATCCATAATGATTTTAATTTCTCTCTGTTGCGGAAACACGGTCCACCTGCTTGGTTTGGCTGGGTTTGTCTTATCAGTTCACTGCCAGTGCAGAGGGTTTACTATTCAGTGTCTCCTGCTCTCTCCTGGGACACAGGGAGTCTCTCAGCAATGCTAACTTTCTCTCCAGGTCAACACGCTGAGGAGATTGTAGAGCTGCTGTTTTCAATGATTAAATAAATACAGTCAACTCTGTGAATCATAGACCATTAAAGCATGGGTTGGAACCAACCTCTGGAGGGCTGTAGTCCAACTCCCTGCTTAGAGCAGGACTATTCCTGACACTAGATTAGGTCATGTGTGACTCTATCTCACCATATCTTGAAATGATATGAGGATGGAGAGCCCACCATCAGTGCACTGCACTGATACAGAAAATTTCCCCAAGCCAGAGCTTTTGGCTGTTTCCCTTCGCTGTATCACCCGTTACTGCCAGAAA
This sequence comes from Coracopsis vasa, assembly GCA_026283785.1. NCBI lineage: Eukaryota > Metazoa > Chordata > Aves > Psittaciformes > Psittacidae > Coracopsis > Coracopsis vasa. The sequence continues at coordinate 26,464 of JANHGB010037964.1, forward strand.
GGCTGCTTCACCATTTTTGTAACTCTCCTTCATGGAATTGTAGGTTTTTATTAGATTGCCTCTTATCCTTCTTTTTGCCAGACTCAGCAAGCCAAACTCCCTCAGCTTCTCTATGTAGGTGGTGTGCTCTAGGCCTCTAACCATCGTGGGAGCTCTCTGATGGATGCTCCCCAGTTCTTCTGCTTCCCTTTTGAATTTTGAAGTGGTCAGGCATCAAACCTACAGGGACACTGATATCCTTTGACCTGCTGACTGTACTTCTCCTAATGTAGGCCACTCCTACATTAGAAGTATGTAACCCCAGCCCCTTTCAGCTAGCCAGTTCCCAGCCTGTGCTGATGCCTGGCATTGTTCCACCTCAGAGGCAGGACTCATGCTTCTCATTGCTGATCTGCAGGATGGATCTGCTGGCCTAGTCCATGTGTGTCTCCAGCTGCCTTTGCATCGAAGCTCCCCCATTTGGCATGTCAGCCATTCCCCCCCATTCAGCACCACCTGCAAATCTGCTGAGAGCACTTTAGTTGCATCAACCAGGTTGCCCATAAAAATACTGAAGAACAGTGGGCCCAGGTTCAACTGTTGTGGCACTTGTTACCAGCTGCTGACCAGATGCCATGTCACTGATGCAGCTTGCTGTGTAAAGGCACTCACTCCTAAGAGCTTCAGCTGACTCGGTGGACGTCAATGGTAAACCCTTATTTTGTACAGTTGGTGCTAGTAATAGAAACTTCAGATAGGCTGTGATAAATCTCCCCATCAGGATGACTCAGCCTAGCAGATTAGAGGCATCTGTATCTTGCACTGTATAATTTATTGACTAGTTAGTTGAATATCATCTGGGTCTTTGTGTGTGTGACTCATTCTTCATGAGAAATGATTTTTGCTAAAAAAGGATGCAGACCCAGGGTCATACAATGCATGGGTGATCTTAGGTTTGTGAACTGGCAGTGAGACTAAGGGATAGTGAAACAGCCCATCTGTTTTTAGGACGGAGCTACAATGTCAGATTTGTCCTCGGAGGTGGTGAACGCTATGGCTTGAGTGTCTGCCAGACAAATGATCATCTTTTTCTCCTAAAGGTTGGTCATTAATTCTTACTGTTTAATTTCACGGACTATGCCCTGGTTTTCCTGCAGTGAGATGACAGGCAGTGGGGGAGCTGAGTAAAGGGAAAATGAGAAGTAGATTGAAAGAGAATTTCTGTATATGCAAGTCTTGGCTTCTGTGTCCAAGTTAGCTATGTAAAATCCAGACATGGACAACACCTATGCAGAAAAGACCATGCTTTGGTCAGAAGTTCAGAAATAAAAGTTGTTTGCTCAGCAGTGATTCCTTCCTTTCTGTTTGTACATATCTTTTAGTGCATAATCTATTTTGTCCATGGCACATCTGTGTCATTAATGGACAAAGCAGAGCAACAGTTCCATATTTTGCCTTTTCTCGTTGCTTGATCTGTGGATGCTGTGCTTCATTGACAGGTCACAATTCCTCTGAAGAGACAGCTCCAGAAGGAACATAGATTCTCAGCAGAAGAGAGTTTGGGATTCAGAGCTGCCCTGGGGAATCTCTTGGAGTGTTAGGTCCTGCTGTCCTCTTCTCTTTGCTGTGGCCTTACTCCAGCACTCTTCATGCTTGGCTTTCCACTCACATCCCATCCTGTTTAAAAGGAGGCTAATGAGACTTCAAGCTTGCTGAGCTGTTGTGAAGCTTAGTTCATTCATGTTTGTAAATAAAAGTAAATTGTCTGACTGAAGGGCCGCTCCTGTAAGTCACACCAGCTGAGCTACCACTTTGGTGTCCTTGGATGGATGTGCATCCATTAGGGCCATGCCTTCTACAGAGCAAGGAAGTGCAGAGGAGGTTGGATGTGAAGCAAGCATTTGAACATGCCTGAGTGATGATGCAAAATATCCCAAGGATCAAGGTCCCTGGGATCTTGATGCCTGCAGAGGGGCAGAAAGCTGTGTCCCTTGGAGTGAAATTAAATGCTTGCACTGGATCCTGCTGGGGGTTTGTATTGGGCTAAATAATCAGGCACAAGCACGACTGTGGGCGAAGAAGCACGAGGTAACTTTTCCTTCTCTCAGCGCTGCCTGGACTTCAAACCACTGTGGGGTCAGAAATGGTCCTTACAAATCCCCCGCAGCCTTCACCAGCTTCTCAACAGGTTGTCTCACCCCAGTGTCCCACCAAGCCACCGAAGGGCTGTGCTGCCAGCCTGCCCAGCAGCCCCCTGCCTGTTTCCCACTCTCATTCAATTTACTTTGTGCAAAAAAACATTCCTTAGATTTGCAATGCAAAGACCAGCCCAGAGAACACCAAAATACTTTTCTCAGGGGACCTGAAGGTGGCTGAGTGCAAGGGTCTGTGTTTGGGAATACCCTTGGTGGTTAAGAATACCCTTGGTGTAGGAGAGGCTGACAAGGAGAGAGGTGGCCAGAGTGGGCATTGAACAGCCTTGGGCTGAAACCTCAGATCAGACCTCCCCTTCCTTAGCTCAGACACCAGGTGTGCATGTCCCCATGCTGCTGTCCCCCAGGCATGGGTGAAGTTCCCACTGCCCACGGGCAGATGTTGGAGCTGAGGGCCTTATCCTGGCGGCTCCAGGCCGTGGAGATGATTTTGCATAGGGAATGGTGCCGGCAGATGGCGGTGGCAGCCGTGTGATGAAGAGCTGGGTAGCAGGAGCCTCTGCGTCTGCGGCAGCCGGCGGAGCAGCACGAAAACCGCAAAGCTGCACTTTGGGATGCAGAAGAGGATGAGGAAGGGATTAGCTCTCATCCCAAAGGAGTTGTTCCATGGTGCAGCCTTAGGCAGCCAGTGTGCAGCCCTCTGTTTACCCAGAGCCCCGTGGGACAGTCCGATTCACTAAAGCAGCAGGAGAACTCATTTTGGGGGCAGGTGAATGAGATCAGTCAGCTTTGCTTGTGGTGGGACTGGTGTGAGGGGGAGACGGGATCCTGTGGTTGGAAGTGAGACAGGGAGAGGGAACAAGCTCTCCCCTTCCCAGCAGTGGGCTCCTAGTCCCTGTGCCCCCTGCTCCCATTGCCATACCCCGGGCACCCACGATCGATCGCCACCAGAGCCACCCAGTGAACAGCACAGGGGAGACCTCTCTGGGGCTGCAGCTATTGCCCTGCAGCAGCCTCTGCCTGCCCCGGGACAGGAGATTCTCACGTGGGTTGTTGCTTTTTCGCTTGAAGCAGTGGTGGTTAGAACGGAAGGCAGCTCATTGGGCTTAAATCAGCACGAGTCCTTATGATGTCAGGCAAATTAATGAAAACTGCATTATTCATGGCTGCGTTTGAAACATAACCATTCCCCTGCCATGCCGGAAATCCAGATGAAATGCTTTCATGCTGGGGCCGGATACCCCCAGAGGTACTTCTGTAGAGCACTTTAAAACCCGGCTTTTTGCCTTGACTTGAGATCAAAGCCATTTGGGAAGCAGGAGCCGCCTCCTGGAGCATGCAGGACCTTGCCCAGCCAAGCTCAGAGCTTGCTGGAACCCTACAGGGTAAAACTCCAGACTCCACTTGTGTAACTGAGCACAAACTGAATCTGGCTTTTTCATTCCACTCTCCAAGGTGAGTGCAAACAGATAAACACATGGGATAATAGAAAAGCATAAAGCAGAAAGTTAGCATTTATTTATGATGGGTTGGTCCATAACACAGAGAAGCTGTAGCTGTGAATGAGGACCTGTGTTTTGCTAGGTGCAAAAAGCACAGGGGCAGATGCAGAAGCCCCCTCAAAAATGAATCATCTTGCCAGAGACCATCTCAGCATGACTATGTCATACAATGCTGGAGCTGTGCAGAAGCAGCATGTTGTGTTTTCAGTGGATGCAGTTTACATCCTGGAGCCCCAATTACAATGCAATTTAATGTGCTTTGGGTCACACATGCAAAGTGTGACCCATGGGAATGCTTTGTGGGGCAGTGTTTCCTCCAGAAGCATTTTCTTGTAAGAGATAATAAGGGTCTGGCAAACAAACTCAGTTTTCCCTTTCCAGCATTCCCTAAGGTAGGACAGCAGGCGAGCACATTCCTCCTGGGGCAGATGAAAAACAGAGTTCTCAGTGCACTAGCCTGGCTTGCCTGTAGAGATGTATGTCCCTCCCCTGCCTCTCCTGTTGGGAATATCTGGATCCATGCTCATGACATGTCAGCAGCCACAGAGGTGTCCTGTGCTGGTACAGCTTCAAGCAGAAATGGAGATATGTAACTTGTATCGTAAAGCTTACAAAGCAAAGAATACATGTACAGACAATATACCTGCTTCCTTTTGTAAGAGGACATAGAGAAGAAAGTGCAGAAAGGGCAAAAACTTGGGCTGTCTGCTCTGGAGATGTCCCAGGCAGAGGTGGTGAGCCAGCCATGAAAGGCATTAGCTATAGCGAGCTCATTTGCTAAAAGCACTTTGTATATTAGCAGGTTACTTCAAGCTGGTAATGATGCTGCTTCTTTGTTACTACCCTGGGCAGCGAATTCTCCAGGGTTATGGTGCACACTATCTGTTTTTTCCCCAGCCACTGCCCTGGCAGCTGTGTTGCCCCCAGGATGCTGAGCATCCTTTCTGTGCAAGGATCCGTACCATCCAGGACCCTATCCCAGCATTTTGTGTGATAGCTTTGGCTAACCCCTCTTGAGGTTTATTGAAAAAAACAGGGGGTTTTGCATCATGGCGAATGCATGTGCCAAAGAAACAGTCAGAAGAAGGAAGAAATGAGAACAGAGCAAGGGATGAACCCAGATGGCTTTTTGGAGTCACTGGAAGAGACAGATCAACAGATGGAAGAGCTACAAGTTTGTTGGAGCAGGGGCAGCTCCACAGCCTGCAATGCCATTGACTGGGGAGGGCTCAGTTTTGGATCTACCAAAGAGGAGAAAAAGTGTTTGCTAGAAACCAAGGTGAAGGAGTGGAAGAAAGGGGTGAGATTGACTCAGTGTACAAATGGGATGTAGCCTTTTGCACCTTCATATTATGAACCAAAGAAAAGGGTAGATGATCTTTAAGGTCCCTTTCAATCCAAACCATTCTACTGTCCTATGATTTTCCCACCTAGCAGTGCAGTAGTTAGTGTGATTTCTCATGTCGTCCCAGCTGTCCTGTCTGGTTCCCCCTGTGCAGTCACACACTGCGTTATCCCTGCTGGGGGTGTAGGGCAGGAAAAGGCACAACCACCGGTAACACAAGAAAATCAAACCTGATATAAAACCTGTATCATTTTAATCACAAAGCCTCCTCTCTGTTGCAGCAGTGCTATTTTGGAGGCAGACATGGCCAAATGACCCCTCATGTAAGTGAGCTTCTCCAAAGGCCAGTGCAGCTCCCTCTGAGGGAAACGCAGGTCTCTCAACTTCTTCTCCCAACTGAGTTTCAGCCCCTGGTCCCATCCCAGACTTTAGTCTATGAAAATGTAGCCAGATCTAGCTCCTTGTCTCTCATGGGCTGGGTGAGTTAAGGGGAGCTTTCCAACAGTCTGGTGCATTGCCAGAGATGATGGAGAGAAAATGGGATCCAGATGTACCCTCCAGCATGAGGCTTTTCTTTCAGAAAGAATTTTCACAGATCTTTCCCCAGATTTTGCTGTTGGGGCTTCTCTCATAATGTACGGACACCTGGATTCCCTCCAGCTTCCAGACAGCAGCTTCCATGGGGAGAAGGCATGGCCAAAATACTGGCTGCTCCCCTCCATCACTGCAGCTATCCTCTGTACCCTGCAGGGACCACAGGGATCTTCTCAGGCACCTGAGCTGCCCCACACCCCCCACCAGCTCCTAACCCAACTTCAGAAAGCCAACTATATCCTGGGCTGCATCAAAAGCAGCGTGATCAACGGGTCGAGGTAGGTGATTCTGCCTCTTTACTCCACTGTGGTGAGACCCCACCAGAAGTACTGCATTCAGCTCTAGGGTCCTCAGTACAGCAAAGACATGGATCTGTTCAAGCAGGTCCATGGGAGGGCCACAGAGATGGCTGGAGCACCTCTGCTACGAAAACAGGCTGAGAGAACTGGGCTTGTTCAGCC
>JANHGB010037967.1:0-13240 GCA_026283785.1 Coracopsis vasa
TATTATGAAAAAGTAAATTGAGAACCGGAAGCTGTAAGTGATATATAACACAAAGACCAGTCAAAGAGCTGTGGCATCTTGATATTAATTAAAATGTAAACAACTGTACACTTTAGCCACTCTGGTTGTGTCTTCGTTAGTGTCTTGTTTGGAGCAGTCCTGTAGTTTTGAAGCAAATCCCAGTCCTCAGATAAGATGATCTCAAGCAGATGAAGTTTTCCAATTTTTACAATGCACAATTTAAATTCCATGTGGAAGACAAAGTGGCAAAATTTGTCTCTTATGGGAGATTTTGTAATATTCAATTACATGAGCTTAGTTGTGAACATTTTTTATTTTTTTTTTTAAGTCTAAATGCTGAGTTTGTATTACTAATTTCTTTTTAAAAATAGTTTTAAATTCCAGTCCTTTGAGGGTGACATGCTGTCCCTGATTAAGACACAATGAAGGAATTAACCGTGCTGACGTTTTCATATTTGAGATTAAAAGAAGGCACACATCTGCCAAATGCAAGCAGAAGGACAAATTTTGTTACTTTTTCTAAACCCTCTGAAAGCAGCTGGATTTTTAACTTATCCAAATTGTGAAATTTTAAGCTTGATGTCCATATAACAGTGTAGAGAAGCACAGAAAATCTTAAGAATTCAGTATGTGTGCTAGTCTCACAGAAGAAAAGTCAGAAGAAAAAGCAACAGTGCATTTTCTTTTTAGTGGAATAAGCCTATTACTTCCTTTTAACTTCACCCTCATTCAGGCACTTGTTTAAAAACTGCAGATGTTTACAGTTACTGACTATGAATTATTTCCCTAATTTATTCTGGATAAATTTATTGTCTTAGTGAGGTTTTCCTGCACGAAATCTGAGCAAAATTTAAGGGTGCACAGTGTAATGTAATTATGTCCTTTCTGCTGTCTCCACTAGGTCTTTAACTACCTCAACCCAATTGGTGCTTTCACTGCAACTATAGAGGCATGAGAATTGGGAGCTGGAATAATGTGCTTGGACCTTAGTGATGTAGAGGGGATTTATTTCTTTGTGTCCTAACAGTCACGATAGCCCTGGCTGGCTTACCACAACAGCTTGCTGTGTGATTAGCATAGCCTTGGATCCAGGCACGGTAATGGAGCTAGCAAGATGAAGCTATTTACTAGTGAAGCACTAAGAAAGTAATGTTTGGTTTGGTGCATAGTTCTGTTGTAAGCAGCATTCAGGATTACAAATGAGACTCAAACGTAAACTCCTGCAATGCTGTGCACCATGCTTTGGTAATTTGTTAGGCTGCCTTTAAAGGCAGACTGTACCTTCACTAAGACTGCTTCTTCCATGTGGAAATAAGAAACATGATCAAAGAAGCAGCAATATATGCAGGTATGTAGTAAGTACATTGTCATCAAATACAAAGGAGTTGCTTATTCATACATTTCAGTTCTGTACACTTCTTTTTGTTACAGAGATGTGTAGCTACAAATAGCAGCATGATTTCACAAAGCTGGCTTTGTTTGAAAAAGGTGTAGTTCTCCATGGGATGTTTCATGCAGTATGTTTTGCAGTCTGATTTATGAAACTGTGAGACGTGTAAATCTGGGGGGAAAAAACCCACAGAGTGAATATATATGTCTAAAATGATGATAGCTTCACGTGGTGAATGACGGACAGCAAGGCTATATGCAGCTTTAGTCTTAATGTTTAGCTTTGAGATATACCTATTGCAGGCTTATTATTATAAGCATACTGGCAATGACAGTTTGTAATGTCTAATACAAAGAAATTAAACAAATTGTGTCCCTAGATGGGTTTAAAATACAGGTGCTGAATTCTAGTTCTGTGTAGCCTGCTGACTCAATATGTGGCTAGAAGAAGGGGGATGAGCAAATGTTGAATGATGGCAGATACATTTGGCTTATGAGAAGTGTTCTGCCTCTAGCACTCTGGATCATGAACTTCATCAGATCCAAGAAACGTTAGCAGCTTGGCCCCTCGGGCTTTAGCAGCTCTGACTCTTTGTGGGTTTTGTAATTGACAGCTTCACCACCAGTACGCGGTTCTGATTGGCATTCTGTGCGAGTCCAATGCATGAGGGTTTCAGCCTACTATTCTTTTGCAGAAACACCATGATGGGCATCTGAGTGACATTTTAATTTGATAATGAAAGCGCCATTAAATCAGAAAAGAGAGAAATGCCTGTGTTTGTGGCACAAGATACTTTGTGTGACCACTGAGGTCATTTGAGAAAGGCCTGCTGTTGAAATAGTTATACAAGTTTGCCAGCAATGACTCACTACGTGGTGGCTGCAGATAAATTCCAGTTGCTTTCTACTTGTTTTTGAAGATTTTGGTATTAGGGGTTTCAGTATGTTGCTTAATTCTGTATGTTGTTTAAACAGTAAAAATCCAGTAACACTTAAGTTTATTTGATAAAGATGAAGATTTCCCATATTTCTTCGTATCTGAAATGCTGCAACAAGCAGCTGTACACCCTGCTGTCCCTTTTGCCTAGATCAGGAGAAGATGCATTTTAGTATTAAAACTTTTTTTGTCAGTAATAGGCCTTTCCTTCCTCTCACTATTTCTAAAGAGATCCTGACTGGAGTCAGAACACAAGTACAAGTCTTTGAAATTAAAACTTCTAGATGCTCATCCCTTAGATCCCTGCCCATGGCAGGGAGGTTGGAATTAGATGATCTTCAAGGTCCCTTCCAACCCAAACCATTCTATGCTTTCTCATCTCGCTCACTTAAAGTGTATTTCAGATATCTTTAACGCATTATTTGTTAATCCTTTATTTTATTATCTTTATTATCTGTAACCTTTTATTTGTTTAATCCTTTATTTGTTATCCTCCTGTGATGCTGTATTGCAACAAATAAATACCTGTCTGTGTTTGCTATTATTCCTCACAGCTGTTTTTCGTAGAAGTTAGAAGGAAAAAAAAATGTGATGATTGCAGAAGCCAGTTCATAGCCAGGAGAGTCCTGACTCTTTACTTCTTTTTTCACAGGCCTCCAGAATTGGCATCAAAGTATGCAAATTTCTCAGAGGGAATGTGCAAGCCTGGTTATGCATCAGCGCTCATGACTGTCATCTTCCCAAAGTAAGTAATTACTTTACTGTTTTATTTTCCTCTCTTCCCCGATGTCTTCTCATCCTTCAAGGTGGGTGATCTGCAGAGATTGTCTTGAAAAGTGTCAGTGCTCTGTCACTTGATTGGTTCAAGGGGAGTCCAGTGTTGAAAAACTCGGCTCTTTGAGTGGTCAGTGGCAACAGCTTAATTGATGTCAGTCTGACTAAGAGCTTGCTCAGAGTAGGGTTCTGTGTGTTGAATAATAAAACAAATTGTATTGTTAGTGCATGATACAGATGTATGGTCAAGCTCCCTTCTGGTACCAGGTGATGCAGTCCTTGGGAAGCTTCTGTCATGAAGGGATGGATTAAATTATCTGGAGTAGTAAAGTGTGGTCTTTTTATATTTGGGAGAAGAGTAAGAAGTATCCATCTTGTACCTGGAAACTTTGCAGTAGTGTTTTCCAAAGAGTCTAAAGCATGTTATTAACAAGTTGTGCATCTTACTGTGTTGAGAAGTTATTGTTAGATAGTTGCAGTACTGTTTGATAGCTCTCAGAAATGAGGAATGTAATCATAAGAGATCAACCAAAACTTACCTTTAAATTTGGCTTGTAACTTGAATGTCCAGTGGGGCTTCTGCATTTCAAGGAGTTTGTAGGATTGCTGGAAGACAGTTCAGAAGATAGATTGGCAAGAACATTATACCATTGAAGCTCAAGGATCTCAGTTTGGTTCATCAAATGGAAAGTTTGACCAAATGATTATGATGACCTTTGTACAAGCTTCTAATGCATATGCAAAAGATGTTCTGGTTCAGTGACCTCTTCGGCAAATGAGGTTGTGGACTTTTTAACGTAGCTGGTACTTTTCTAGAAGATGTATTTTACTATATTTTAATGAAGGAATTTCCATGACTTGCACATAGAAGGGTTAGGTTGGGTGACCATGGCCTTCAGGCCAAGCCTGAAATTGTTGGTATCTTCTTTCTTTGGTTTTGGGGGCATTTTTTTTGAGCATGGTATCTGCAAACTTAAAAATAAAATGACCTTGCGTTGTAACCAGCAGATATTACAGCCAGATCTTAAAAACAAAGCGCTAAGTGTTGAGAATGTTCTCCATCACCACTGTAAACAAAGAAAATTATCAATATCATCTGTGAATTGTGAAACTCCGGGTAGAATATAAATAAATACTAGAACCGAAGGTTGATACATTATCATCCTCTTCTTTTAAGAACTTTGAGTGCTTTTAAATGTGTTTGTGTACATGCTAAATGTAAATAGCACAGGAGAGGAATATAAGGTAATCTGTGGTAAGATGTCTGAAGCTAAAGCCTTCCTTTCTGCATACAGCTGAATCCTAACTGTCCTTTTCAAGGCATGGCTGTTGGTACATACTGATTCTGCAGAGGTAAATCATATATGCTGAAGAAGGAAGACTGTTTAGTACAGTTATTAAGGCCAGAAGAAAACTCAATACATTAATAGTCCCTTATGCTGATTTTTGTCATGACACAGGACATGATGTTTTCTTTCAGTAAATTCATCATGGATCACAGGCTAGTAAGCTTGATTTAAAGATTTCAGTTAATGGAGAATCTCCTGATAATGTGCTCCATTATTCCTATGGATAAATGCATTATTGCAAAAATACTAATCTTTAATTTAAAATATATTTAAGACTTTGGCCTCAAGAAGCCAGCTGGAATCTGAGGTGTTACTTATTCTCTTCCTCAGTACCTACTTACAGATCACTGTTCATTCATCTCCCAGCAGCTAGCTGCATTGAACTAAGACCATGCAAAGAGGTTGTAGCTTGGCCTTAGTCTAACTAGGTGGTGGTTGTCTTGTTCATACGTTTAAAAATTAATATTCATGGTTCTAAAGGGGATGTATAGTCAGTTGCTTCTCTAACATGAACCCTAAACATTATTAAGGTTGACAGTCTTTTCCAGGATGTCCTTTAATTCTTTATTAATTTAATTCAGTGTTGGACATTTCATTATTTTACCTAGGACTGGTATTAAGACTGGCAGACCAGTAGTTCTGCAAAGAATCCCATGTTACATTTATGATTCTTTCTCTTCTGAAACTTCTCTTAGTCTCCAAGAGTTATGCAAAGTTAATATTACCAAGCCACGTATCAGCATTTAATATATTTAGAGCACTTAAAGTCAAATTAGCTTGCCTATTGATGTAAGGATTAAGCTGCACAATTTCTTTTATTCTGGCTTTTGGTTTCAGTTGCTCACATCTAGGAAAACATCATCTCTGTGTCTGACATTTTTCAGGCTTGGTCTTTGCCATAAAATGTGTGGTTTTGTTGTTTTTTTATTATTTGGATAAAGTCGGTTTGGCTGTTTTCAAGCATGAATAAAATGAATAAATGTTTTCCCATTCTAAAGGTTCCTGACTTTTTAGTGCAATTTTAAATGTAAATAGGCAAAATATGATGGAAATAGTTGAGATAGAATAAATATTTTTCAGAGGATGTAACTCTTCTTGGTAAGTGCTTCTTTAATGGCAAAAATGTGAGTTCAGACTTTACCAAGCACAGGGGAAGTGCTAAACAGATTGAAGAGCAATGCCCTGAGAAATCTCAAAATGTGTTTGCTGGTAAGGAAATACTAAAAGGGCGTTTTTTTCATGAGGTCCTCAGTTGATCAGTTCTCATTCTAGCAATGCCTTCATCAATAATCGTAGCTGGAAAAAATCCTAGGTTAAGTGTGCAGATGATGCACTTATTGGAGAGTCCTGAATAAAGGACTGATTACTTATAGAGAACAATCTGGATTGCCTGATTTAAATGTCCTCAGTCCAACAAATTATATGTTAATACAGCCAATATGAAATAAGACATCTGGGAGGAACAAATGCAGATTATATCTTTAGGATAGAAAACTGTCTTGGAAACAGACACAGAGAAAGCTTCTTGTAATCTCAACAAAATATTGTAGCTGAAACGCTTTATCAGCTTAATGTGTACGCACATAAGTTGGGAAATTCTATGTAGAGTACTGACTTAAAATTAAAAACCCCAACCCCCCCAAAACCCCACAACCTAAGACTTCTAGAATACTATGGCCAGTTTTGATGGTGAAAGTCCAAGAAGGGAGGGGAATAGGAGATTGAAGGAAAGCCACAAAAATGAACAAGGACTGGCTGAAACAGTAAAGTAAACAATGCTCCTAGAAATAAGTCATTTTTCTGAAGCAGGAGTTGTATCCAAATGAGGGGAATAGGAAAGAGCATTAACTTTGGCAAGTTAAATATAAACCATAATGAGGTAGGCCAAAAAAAATGTTGAGGAACAACTTTATAAAGACATTTAAAAAAATTAAAGCTTTTTGTCTGTCAAAAGCAGAAGGCCTGCCAGAGATCCCAATGGGCTGATAGATGGTCGTAATATTACATGTGGGCTGAGGGAAGGTAAAGCCATAGCAGAGAAGTTATTTGCATTGCTGTTCACTTCAGAACAGTTCCCACATGGAGCCTTCCTTTCTGGGAGGCAGGCTAGGGGAAGCTGACAGAAGGCTGACGTTTTGGAACAAATAGGCACAATGGATTGCTAGGAAAAAGTTCTCACTTTGTGAAGAACTCAGTGGTGAAGTTGCCGAGTTACACACGGTTGTGTATAATCATTGCTTAATTTGGCCTTCGAATGGAAGAATGAAAAGCAGTAAACGTGTCAGGCTTTTCAAGAGGGGCCCATGGAGTGTCTGGGGAAACTGTAGCCTGGTAGTGAGCCTGGTTTCTGTATTAGGCACCTCAGTAGAAACTAAAAAAAAAAAGAATAGGATTAGTGTCTATTCACAGGAAAAAAGGCGATGATAGAGAGGAGTCAAGTTGTCTTCTGCAGCAGGAAGCCCTACCCTGTAAATCTGCTCATGCTGTTTAAATGACTCGATGAGCATTTGATAAAGGTGATTGAACTAATACACTATACCTGGATTTCTTTTTAAAAAACCTAAACCAAATAACCAAAAAAGCCAACCAAACACTTAGTGTTTCATAGACTTTTGGGAAATTAAACTGGTTTAATCCTGTAGTGGTTAGGTAGTGACTAGGTAAAGATTGGAAACTGTATGGAAAAAATAAGAAGACAGGACAGTACAGGGACATTAGCCCTGGAGTCCCACAAAGAATGTGTGCTGGGATCTCTGCTGTTCCAAGTGCTCATAAACTGTCTGGGACAGAGGATGAATAATAAAGCACTGACACATTTTTCCAGGTCACAAGACCAAAAGCTGGCTGTAAGGAATGTCAGAGGGATGTCACAGTGCTAAGTAATGGGGCTACAAAATAGCAGGCCAAATTCAGTTCTCATAGATGCAAGGTAGTGTTTGTTGAGAAGCTTGATCTGACAGCGTATACCTATTGGTGGACTTAGTTATGGCATGCAAATTGAGAAAGAGATCTTGGAATTACTGTGGATGGTTCTGTGACTTATCGATCAGTGATGGCTAAAACACTGCAGATATGTTAGGGAATAAATGCAAACCCCACCCCCTTCACCCTCAAGAATGTATTACGGCACTGTAAATTCCCATGCCTCTGTCATCAATAGTACATGTAGTTCTCTTCAAGTAATTTTGAAACTGATCTAAAAGAATTAGGTACGTGTAGTGGTAATAAAGACTAGACAAAACCGTGGAGCTATTTCCATGCTCAGAAAGACTGAATAGACATGGACTTTCCAATTTGAGGTAGAGCAAGGAGAAGTGAATGGCATGGAGAGAACGTTTAAGTGATTGCTTCTCTCGGTACAAGATTTGGAAGTCTTAAATATAAATATTGTGCACCAGGTTTAAAATAAAGAGAAGTGCTATTTCATGCTAATTCCAGTTACATTTTTCTGAGAATGAGTTCCAGAATGGGCAAAAAATTAAAAAATAAAGAAAAAAAAAAAGAAAAGAAAAATATTTACAGTCAGGTTCTACTGACTGTAAATATTTAGGAACAGGCATGGAAATCTCAGAGTTACAGGAGGCTGGAACCTAAATGGATGTTGAGGGCAGAGTGTAGCATTAAATATTCCCCATTTCTTGGGCTTTTTACTGAAATACTGGCCAATGGACACAGACATCAACTATTGGGCAAAATGGACATTTGGTCTAATCCGCTGTCCCCATGCCTGTGTTTTGTTTTGTTTGCTTTTGAGTTTTTTAACTATTATGCCTTAAAGTCAAACTGGCATAGCTTCAGAAAAGCATGGTGTAATCTGAATCATGATGGTGGCTCCCCCCCAAGAGGCATGGATGCATGATCTCAGTACTACATTCACTGTAGGAGCTGCCTAGCTGGGCTTGCATCTGCTGTTCTCTGTAAATGAAGGAGTTACCTAATTTTTCACTTTCCAGGACAATAGAATTCTGCCTCTTGCAACTCTCCCAGCAGTAGATAATAAATCAAAGTGCCTGAAGTATGGTTACCAGTTTTGGAATGATACAAAGAAAACTACAAGCGCAAAATGGCATCAGTAGGTCAGTGAATTGGACTACTATGTTCAATGAATTGGACTATTTTTAGTTGGTCTGAGGTCACCTATAAGTCTGGAGCTAATGCCTTGACCTTTTTGTAGAAGGCACTAACTTGTGTTTGCAGTGGTAACACTGCAGTCTCCTGTGTGTCTGGCCTTGCTGTGGAAATGATGCTGCCTGTGTACAGTTCTTTCTATGCCCTATTCTTTATCAAATAAGAAGGGAGACCTCTGCCCACAGTTTGTGGCTGACGTGCCAGCTCGGGACAGTTCAGCTACTGACAATTTTCCAACCGCAGGCTCTTGTAAGTTGGCAGCTATTAACAGAAATTGGAGGGAGGAGGCGGTAAATAGAGAATGTCTGCAGCCTGCAGACTTGGGAATATCTGTTTGGTAAAAGAGCATGGTAAAGAAGTATCAAAGAAAGATGAAAAGTATCTGAAAGGATTTCAGAATAAGGGGGAAAGAGGATGTTCAAAATGCAGCAGATCTATAGGTGGTGTGACCAAAATAGTGAATTTAACATTTGTGGTTCACATACATAAGACTGTTTTTAGCACCAAGGAAATGATTGTAGACATCCCTGTCTGGTCAGTTGATGCTAAGAAATAGTCTTATATGAATCACAAACTTCTTTAAGTCAGTTCAGAAACAAATCAGTTTGGTTTGTTTGATTATTCTAGTGCAAACTTTCTGTCAATTAGCAGTTGGTATTTTTTCATGGTCTGGTTTTTCCCTTTTCTCTTTTTTCAGTACTGCAGCCTGCTCTCCGCTTTGAGGAAAAGCAGCTCTTCTGTAAACTCTTCTGCGTTTATATTTTCATGCTGAATCATTTCTTCGTAAATAAAGTATTGTTAAGCTTTGATATCAGCAAAGGATGCACGACACAGATTTATGGCAGCCATAGAAATTTCAGTGACTTTCTCTCAAGTCATTCTTCTATGTTTTTTTTTTCCCTGATGTTTAGTTGTCCCTTGATATTGTAGGTCATGGACTCCTGTGCGTTTCTCCACTTCCACAAGCCAGTTGAGCATAGCTGGGACAGCTCCAGAAGGCCTACCCTAGGCCATACAGGGTAGACTCCTGTCTCCTTGATACTTGAGCTTGGCACATATTTCTTTGCCATTGCTGTCTTGCAGGTATAGTTTATGCAGCTTTTATACTTTAGGGAAAAAGCCCTTCCACATTCTTGCATGTAAATGGAGAATAGGGGCTTCAAGTGGAACTGGAGCTTTACAAAAGGGCTTTAGTAGGAGTCAGGATAATTTAAAAATGTGGCCCCCTCATCCGAAATACTTCCCCATTTGTTTCCATAATGCCTTCCTGGAAGCTGTGCCTCTTATAATAAGCACACAAGAACATCTTTCCATTCCACACTTTCCTACTTTGTTACTTAGATGTTCAGAAAAAAAAATATTTTTAAAAGAGAATTTTTAGCCCTCTGCTTAGAACTGACTTTATTAATGTTTGGCTGTCTCAGTGCCTATGAATCACTGCCATACCCAGCATGGGCTTGCACTGAAGTGACAGGGCATGAGCTTAGAGACTGTCAGCGCAGTTGATGGCTGCTTCCTTTGTGATTAACTATTTAAGGAAAGCAGAGGAAGCCAAAGGATGGGAGCTTCATGTGGTCTGTGGGAGCTCACTGAAGAAATAGGCTGGATAATTAGTTTGCCACTGAGGATTGCTATGGGAATTTAAAACTCTTCCCTGGTTGTAGTGTGATTCATCTGCTGAATATTTTGCAGTCTCTTCAGGTGCAGTAGGTATTATCTAATTTTTAAGATATATAACATTGTATATATATGCTGAATTAATCATTGATAGTAGGGGGGATGTTGTCTTCTAATTACATGTGTAATGTACCTCTCATTTTGAAGTACACTGAAGTGGCTTATTTTGTTAATTTGAACTGTGAAAGTAGCTTGTGTCCAATGAAAGAGTGGACACTTCTCAAGGCTCCCATTGAAGTCAGGGTCCCTGTGTCCCAAACACTGCTGTGAGGAAGACTTTCTGCTTTCCTTCAAAATGAGATTGCTCCTGTTCTATGAGCAGGGAGTACTCAAACCCCTGTCCCTTCTTTAACTCTCCTATTCTATGCTTGTGCATTCAGGAATAGTGTATGATAATAGCAGAGATAGTTTCAGGGCTCGAAGTTACATTTAATGTCCCAGTAACTGCTGTAATCACAGCTCTGTAAGGAAATTTGTACATGCCAGTGCCCAAAAGGGTGTTTGGAGGTGCTGGAGCGCTGCCCTCGAGTCCTTATCACAACTCCTCTCAGATCCTGTATCTTGCTTATGCTGCCTGTCCCCACAGCAGACTAAAGAAATATTTGTTGTTGCATTACTGAGGTTTGAATTTGCAGGGGCAGGTTGGATGCAGGTGTATTGTCTCCTGGTCAGTGCTCAACACCATTAGCTTCCCTCAGTTCCTTTGTTAACTCTGGCTAAAGGAATTCAGGACTCAAAGGAAGGGAAAGGAGGGATGAAGGAGGAATTGATGGTGCCCTGGTCAGTTAAGCAATCAGTGTTTCCCATTTCTCCAAGGTGTTCAGTGCCTGGCTCATGCCAGGGGCATCGGAGCATATTGCTGTTCACGTTTACCTCCTGTCACCTCCTTCCTCTGTGTTTTGTAAAACGCAGGCTAAACAAACATGTGAGCCAAAACATGCATGCTCCTGAAATCACTTTTGATGTCTAGCAAGCACCTCCCCACCCAGAGCTCCGTGGCTTTTCCAGTAATACATCTTCCCATGCAGTCAGCTGCTGACCCACTGTCACTGCTAGCAAAGGGAGTGTTTTGCACTGCTCTGCCCTTCTTTCCTTGTGATTTTTAGTAGTAGTGCCTTTTTTCTCCCTTATATGTTGGTTTTGGAGTGAAGATTTTCTCACTTTTTCACCTCTGCTGTTAAGTGTTTTGGGTGTTATATACAATTTGAAGGCACTTAAAAAGAAAACGGTTTTTAAATATATATATAAATATAAATATATATGTTTATATATATACATAAACGTAGAATTTGAGTGACAGAATTGGGTTGGAGTATATAATAGGTATAATTCCTATGTTTGTTTTATTGTCACATGCTCTTTTGAAAGACTTAAATCTCTCACACGTATGCCTAAAGGTGAAAAGTATGTTATCTCAGAAAATATTTTGTCACAGCTGGCTGTGCTTGAGTGAACATACAGCACAGTCTGTTAGGAGACATTTAATTTTCATGTTCAGACTAGGATTGTTGTCTGAGCTATTGTTGCTATTTATAACTGGGGCAATTGGATTGCCCTTCACAGCACCTGGACTGCTTTGGTCCCTTCCACCTGCTTTGTCTGCAGGAGGAAGCTGGAATTAAGAGGCAATATTTGATAACTCATTTTCCAAGTATTGCAAACCTTTGGTACCAAAGTGGTGGTAACCAAAGCTCCGTTTAAAGTGTGATTGAACAACTAATTTTTCCACGACAGATTCCCTGTGTTCATTTTTTCTTCTGTAGAGAGAAATGATCAGGAGCATAATTTGAGAGGTGAGCAGATGAAACTGTACACAGAATTTCACTGCTAGCTCTTAAATCCATAGCACTGATCAACCAGCAGCAGCTCGTCCTTCGAAACAAACTTCAATTTCTTCACTTCTGGCAGCCTCTGAAGATGTGCGTGCTATTGCAGTCAGGTTGAAGTAGATGTGGCATAAGAGTAGTTATAAAAAAGGCTCAGGTTCCACGTCCCTATCCACTTTTCTACATGACACTGTTTGCTTAAGGAGTTCATGTTGCCTCTTGTGCTGCTTTATTACCTGAGCTAGCATAACTGCCTGTAGTCAGTGCAATAAACTGGGTAAGTAAAATAATCCTTATATCCAAACATGAGTTTTCCCACCCCCATCCATCTACTTGGTTTGTGCAAGATTATTTTTAATCCAGATCGGCTCACTGATACAGTTTATGGAATTACTAAATCCTTATAAACAAACCCTGCCAAAAGTGCAGCTTGGGAAGCTTGGAAATTAAAAGCTAAGGTGATAGGACTGTAAAAACTCTGTAAACCAGCCTGGGCACCAGGACGGAGGTCTGGGGAGCTGTTGCTCAGGAGGTAGGGGTCTGGTTCGACCTTCAGTTCATGCAGGTTGTTCTCCCTATTCGATATTGACTTTTTAACCTTTGAAAAAAAAATATGTGTGAAGTAGTACGTGCAATTTCCATGTGCTGATCACGACATTCTACATCAGAGCTATTTTTGGAGCTGAAATCTTTCACGCTCAACGTCTCTCAAGAGTTGAAAAAGTATGTGAATGCATGTGATGTGCAGGCTTTGTGGCTGAAAAGTTTGTCTTCAGATTCCTTTTCGTGACTTCTGAACTAAGTGAGACTGTTAGATGAAAGCTGGAATTACAGGCACATGGACCTTACTGAGCGTGTGCTTTTCTGGCTTCAAAAAAGATGCAGAGCATATGTACTGTCACTTCAGTATGAGTACTCTGCATGCTAGAGTGAGTACAGGGCAAAGGGTTTGGTTTTGCTTTTTTGTTTATTTTCCAGAATACTGCAGTTATTTCTAAATCATGAACTTTAACCAACAAAAAGAGACAGCTTTTCAAATGTACAAATAAATGACCGTATTTGCTGAAGGAGCTGGCAAATGAAGTTGCTAAGCCACTGTCCATCATATTTGAAAAATCATGGCAGTCAGGTGAAGTTCC
>JANHGB010037967.1:13340-25640 GCA_026283785.1 Coracopsis vasa
TGGACAGAGCCTTGGGTGCCATGGTTTAGTGTGAGGTGTCCCTGCCCATGGCAGGGGGGTTGGAACTGGATGATCTTGAGGTCCTTTCCAACCCTAACTGTTCTATGATTCTATGAACTTGTGTGAAATAATAGAGCATGCTTAGAAACAATAAAATTAATCAATGCCACTAAATAAGCATATTTTGTCGTGAGTGTGTGTTTGGGCTCTTTCACTGTGGCCTGTCTGTTCTTAAAGTTATACCAATAAGATTATTTAATTTTCAGGAAAAATCTTGCAGCAAAGATTTCTTGAGGATCTAAATGCATTTGAGTGAATGGAGATACCAGTGAGCATGAAAGTTAAGATGGGTAGGTAGTGTCACTGTGGTTTTGATATGCATATCTTAACCTTGCTTTGGTTTTGTCACATTCCCCGTAGGAAGTGGTTTTGGGTGTCGCTTTTCGCTAAAACTCTGACCTGGACTTTCTGAAAGTTCATCCTTGTTAATCCAGTCTATCAGCTCCCTAGAGTCTCAAGAAGTTCCCTCATACCTCTGAGGCTCTGTGTGTCACCAGCGATTTCCTCCTCTTGTAGAAAAGTGTGCAGCTTCTCTGAGAGTTTTCTGAATTGTGCTCAAGAGTGGATAATTGTTCTTCTGAACTCCCAGTTGTGGTTTTCATCATTTTCTATCTTTGGGTACAGTTCAAGTTAATTTATTTCCTTCTTCTACCTTTCCCTCCTCCTCTCTCACTGTCACACTTTGTTCTATTACTGAAACATTTCAGGAGTGTTAGTGCATGCAGATAATGTCACTGAGCCAACGTACATCGGCAAGTCTGATTTATGTAAAATTATTTAGGCCAAATTAGAAAAAGTCTGGGGAACCCTCCAACACTACGTTAGGCAAATGAAGGTAGAAACTGGGAAGATTACAGATTCCCTTTGTAGCAGTGTGAAAAGTCATTTGAGAATGTTGTTCAGATAATATTGTAGGAGTTCTGACTCTGCTGCAGCGTTAAGCAGCATAAGCTCTATTGGCAATTGTTTTCTTGGTAGTTTTTACTATAATTCTGAGCTAACTGTGTAGCAAACTAAAATAAATTAACTGCTAAATACTACAAAAGCAATGCTGTAACTGTTGTAATAGTGCCAGGGATCAGAGTAGCTTGATGAGGTTCCTGTAGTTTCCCAAGGTCTCTTGCTCACTGGTTCAGTGCAACTCAAATCACTTGTCATGAAGGAAACCAAGGCAAGAGCACTACCACATATTGCAGTAAAGCTGCCTGCAATGGAACAGCATATTTCACTAGTGTTACTCACTGTGGCTTTTAATTCTGCTTCTATTTTACTAGATTCTGAAGATTGATGCATTCAGTTCAAACAACAGAATTGTTTCATTTTTGTGTAATCTCTCATACCTTTAAGAATGATCACGTCTTTTTTTCTCCTGACGCATTTTGAGTCAGTAATTTACTTGCACAGCAACTTCTGGTGTGTAAGTCAGGTCTGTAGCTTACTTCACTGTTCAGCTTGCAAACCAGAAAAACTGTGTCCAGCTCTCTTAAGTTTTCATTGAGATTTTCCTGAAAATCATCGCGTCTGCCATGCTAATTTGTTGTTCTCACAAGCTTAAACAACCGCTGTGAACTTCAGAATTGTGTATGTTTCAACCAACACATCTTGTCCTGTTCCTGGAAAAAAGGATAAAAAAAGACTTGAGGTTTATATGGTTTCCTCTTTCTAAATTGCTATTTGTGTCACACCAATTTTAGCATGTTTCTAACCTGTTTATCAGCTGTGCCAGCCTAGGTTCATGTTTACACCTAGGAACAGACATAGAATTGCACTGCTGAAAGTGATGTCAGTGTGATAAAGAGATTCCTGAGAAATGAATTCATTTGTCTAAGAATGAAGCAGATTAAAATATCTGTGACCTTCTGTAGTGTCCCAGAGAGCCTGAAAACAGAAGAATATATAAATATGCAGTGCACAAGCCCACAGTGCTTTACCTATTGCACTTCTAAATAAAAAGGTGTATGAGCATCTGCTTTTACTTTGGGCCTGCCTCTGTTATAGAATCTCCGCTGTCTTTAATGGAAGGTGATGCTGAATTAGATACCAGAAATGTTCGTTTCTGGGCTTGGATCTTTTATCTTCCTTTTTATTACAGAAGTTTACACTGAGAGCAAAGAGTGGCTGGTGGATAAGCTTGTCCAAATGAGAGCAGTTTCCATGAATGCTTCAGGAAAAGTTGGAATAGTGCTAAGTCACCTAAAAATGACAAGCAAGTGAAACCTGTTTGGGACACAATGGCTTTTCCTGTCCCTGCAACCATCACTGGGGTCTGAGATGGGCACTGCTGGCCCCAAACCTGCAGCATGAGCAAGTCCATAGGACAGGAGTTATTGTGATGGGAGAATCTCCAGCTCCAATTGGTGAGAAAACACCAACTTTGAAATGGTCTCAGGGATGTTCAAAGCCACACCACATGCTTCACCAGGCAGTGAATTAGGGATAAGTAACACAGCATATATCTGTTCTGCAAGTTTTGTTTATATTTTAAGAATTTGTTTGTAAATGTGTAACCTGATGGGTATGTATTTAAAGCTACAGTATACAGCTTCAAGCAGTCTTAATGTAACCTGTGGCAAAACAGGCAACTCCTTAGAGCCAGTGGTGGCCAGCTCTTTTTGCTTTTGATTTGTTTCATAAACAGTGTTTGTGAAGTTTAGGCATCTGCAGAGCACGATGCTGCTCCCAAGGCCCTGATTCAACAGGCTAGCACGCAGCCTGTCATCGCTGGACTTATTCCTGCTGCTCTTGAAATGTTAAGAAAAGATGTCTATAACTTGAAGTATGCTTACACATCCTGGTTTAAGCAAAGAAAACTAAAATAAGAAAGCCACAAATTTTCTGTTTTTTTTCCTTGTTGGGGATTTTAGTCAGCACATGTACAAGGCATTTCTTCTCCTTTGGACAGATCAGATCTCCTGAGTAATAATAACTATTTCTGGAACAACAGGATACTGAACAGTTTATAAACACTAGGCTTGTTTACTTCTGCTCTGTGACTGCTCATTTCACATCGGGGTTTCCTCATTTGACAAGGGTAAAGAAACTTGGCTGAGTAGACACATCTGTAAAGATGTAGTTGGCTTTGCTCTGCCATGGTGTCCTGGCAGAAGATCTGTCCTGTCAAGCCAGCAAAATTTTCCACCTGTGTTCAATATGGAAGGCATTTTTGCAGGAAAGTAGTTGTGTTGTATTTTCTAAGAGGAAAGGAGAAACTGTTCCTCTTCACTCCTCCCAGGTCTGGCACCTGCTCCTCATGGGGGCTGTGCATTTGAAGTGCTAATCTCCTCTGTCTCTTCTCTGCGAAGCAGATTCTTCATTCCTCAGTACTGAGTTATTAGGATTTGCTATAGCTGGGAGACTCCTAAACCATGTCCAGACAGGAAATGAGAGGAAATCATGCAATAGGGTGGGTGTTTGGATTGTTGGATTTTTTTTCTCTTTGTATTAATAGGACTTGATTTCCAGTGTTCTGCCATCTCTTGTGGGTTGTTGGACAGAAAACAGAGGGGAAGCAGCGCTTCATTCTGCATCATTAGCTGCCAGACATTGCACCCTCAGAGGAGGAGGAACAGTGATGGTTCAAGGCCATCAGGAGGAAAAGCGGAGAAATCCTGTGAAACAAGTCATGTCTGGAGTGTTCCAAGATACAGAATAATTCACTTAGAAATTCAGAGCTGTGTGAGATTTGCAGTGCTGGCTGTTGCACTTTCTGTTTCCATCTGACGACTGGCTGTGAGATGATGAACTGCTGAGATGTTTTGACAGATACCAGTTAGAGATACCAGTCTGTTTTTTGACAGATTTTTTTTTTGGTAATGATTAATGTCACTGTAAGCAGTTGTTTGTGTTTTTATGTGTTTGTTTTCATTCATCTCCTATTTATTTCCTTTTCGCAGCAGTGCCCATCTTACCATAATGAGATACAGGAAGCTGAAATCAGTCTCAATTAGTGAGGCTGCTGTAAATATTTTCACTGACAGAACTGTCTTCATTCAGTTAAGATCTCAAAATATTTGAACGTTGCTTTATGATAAACAGAAGATCAAGTAATTCAAATAAAGTGATACTAGGAGGGCAGTTTATTTTGGGATAATCCTGTCTTTAGCTGATCTAAAGAAATTGTGCTCTCTGAAGATGCAAGAACCCTGATAAAAGAAGAGAGGTGAGAAGCATGAGAGGAAATAGAAGAACAGGTTCCCACAGACAAAATCATTTATTGCTAGGTCTAAATTTATTTAACAAAGTTGTCTGACCCCTCTAGAAGTGTACAAGGCATTGCTGCCTGCAGTTCTTAATACTGATCTGAGTTGCCTGTATTGAAGAGAGTGAAAGAGCCATCACAGATGAGCCTTTCTGCCTTGGTAGGGGAGAGGACCCCTAAGCATCCAAGAAATTTGGCCTGGGAAGAGCCCTCAACAGCTTGTTCACAATGACTTCTCTGCAGCTGTTGAGGAGTAAAAAAATTAAGGGGAAAATCAGTGTTAAGTACCAGGGCACTTAAGGTTTTTCTAGAGTTGTGGGACTTTCTTGCTTCTGTAAGGGTTTTTTAATCTTGGTACTGAATTTCAGCCACTGCTGAGTTTCTTCCTAATACCTAAGACCTGGCTCGTAAGCCCATCTAAAGAGAAGCACAAGAGCGGACTTTCCAAACTTGTCCTAATTTGCAGGTGTTAAGAGGGTTTGTCTGATACGTATTTTCATTTTGGATTTTTTTTTGTAGATTACAATGTACCTTTCTGCTTGTCAGACCACTAAGCGATATTGAAAAAACCAAACCGGCCAACCAGGCAAAACCCAACATAATTTCTCCAGCAAATCACAGTTTAAATTCTTGAACACTAGCTTGGAAATAGATACAAAATGAAAAAGCATGAAATTAACCAAATGCAAACTTGTGAATATACCTGTCATCGATTCTTTCATCAGCTGCTAGAAGATTCGGGAGGCTTGTCTTGACTGTGGGAGTCAAGTGCCAACTCTACAATAGTCTGATTCCATAATGCTGCTTTTAACAGCAGTCCTAGGGAGGAAAATGCGTGTTCCCTGTCCCCACCTTCCAGGGTTTGCTCTGTGCCAAATGGAGCTTGTTTCTTTCTCATGCAAGATGATTGCTTCCCTCATTCTCTCTCCCCTGTTTGTCCTCAGAGCATTCCTCTTGGCTCCATTTGCCTTTCCATGTGGATGAAGCAAACAGATTGTGTAGGACGTAGCCCTTCTTTACCCCTCTTGGACTACATCCCTATTTACTTATAAATAAAATAGGAACCTTTGGTATTCACAGTGTTTTTAAGTCTTCTACAGCACTTTGTAAATCCTGTATCAGGAAGCACTTTTAGTGTGCATACATCCTAGTTGTACTGCTTCCTAGCTGGGCTTAGCTGTCTGTAGACTTCCCAAAGCACAGTAATGTTACAGGTAAGAACCTGAGACAGGTCTCTCAGCTTTTTTGGGGAAGTTTTGGATTTTCAGCTATGCTGTTTTGAAACAGCTAGTTCTAGATAGGATGTGCCTACTCAAACATTAGGTCAAAACTGATGTAAGATGGCCTAAAAAAGTTGAAAGTCATTTGCAGTTTGGAACTGCCTAGAAGCTGAAAATAGCAGGACTAGATTTATTAGAAAGTGAAGTAACTGAATGGTGGGTATGTGGCTTTCACATTTACATTTGAAAACAGGCATCTTAGGAGAGTGGTGATAAAAAGACAGGGAAGGATTATGTTGCAAGGCACAGATTAGAGTTTACTCGTGTGTGCATTGTATATTTCTACCTTTGTGTCTAAAAGCTTGATTATACATCAGGTTTGACAGATTCTTACTTCACAAATTCTTTAATTTTAGGAAACAAGGAGGAATGGGATGGGATGGGCAGACTTGGAGGCAGCAGATAAGACTTAGGAGAGCATGTGCTGATAAACCAGAGGGTTCTGGCTCTCTGGGGCATTTTAATAGACAACAAGGGTTAGGGAGGGCATACTTCGGTGATTTGTAGGGAACCAGTGCAAAGCTTTGCCTCCCAGGTCCTGGAAGCTCTCTCAGTTCCCTCTGGCAGGTACAAACTGGTGGGCTTCCAGTAAGGGTCACTCAGAAAAGACCCCAAAGTTCACATCACCCCTGAAGCATGACAGCCACTTTTACTCTGCTGAAATGAAATGAGCTTATTTGTTTCCCAGCAGACTTAATTGCTCGTGGCTTATTATATAGACTATTTGGTGCCCTGTTCTGAAGACTGTTTGTTCCGGACAGCATGTTTTAGAATATGTTTGTATGTGCTCACAAATTTTTCAGTTTGGGGTTGTTGTGGGTTTTTTTATTTTATTTTATTTTATTTAAAAAAGGTCACCTTGGGTTTAGGGAAATTTAGAGAGTTGCAACAGCTAAATAGATACAAGAAATTCAAACAAATCCTGAAGGTGGTTGGACTGTGGAATTCTTTTCAGCTTTTCAGTCTGAACTTCCTTAAATTTGCCAAATTACTGAACATTTACATTTGTATTCTAAGACTTTCCCTGCTTTATTGCCTGCAGTTGCATTAGAACTTTCCAGGTTTTCTTAAATTACAGTATTTCATTAAAATTATCCTTGCAGTATTGCCTCAGTTTCTTCATACTGTGTCTTGTCATTCTGACCTAAACGCGTTTCTCAAATTCTGGAGCTAAAGTAACTACTGCCATTGTGTAGTTCTCTCTGCTGCTTAGATTTGTGTTGCCTTTCCCTTATCTGTCTAAATGAATGACAGACTTTTCTGCATGGGCTGGTCAGTGGTTTTATGCTGCATAACACAATAGGACCTCCACTTTGGTTGTCAGGCTCTGCCGTGATTAACATTGTGAGTAACATTCCTGGTGGCTACTGGATTATTCTGCTGGCAAAAGATTATTCTGCCCTTTCTGTGCTGAGTCTTTCTGCCTGTTCTGCAGTTATGCATGCTCTCCTCTTTGGGCAGCTCTGGGGTTATGAACCACTGCTTTATCTATCATTTTCCTTCCCTTTCTACAGGATAAAATCTTCTATTTGTGCTGTAGGCCACCATGCCTCTCGCTGTGCTGTGATACTACAAGTATGAAAACATTTTGTCAGCTCGTTCTGGTGAACCACTGTTCATGATTTCTGTTACTGTCTGCCTGTGAACCTGTAGGAACTGTTTGGCAGCTGGATGATAATGATCTTCCTTTAACATCTGATGTGGTGCCATGTTTTTTGTGTTTGGAATGTACATTGGAAGCAGCAGAAATGAGTTTTGGCTGGAACTTCAGTGCAATCTTGCAGGCAGTAAATAACAAAGACTTTAACAGGAAAAGAGAACCCAAACACTTTGTATTCTGGGTTGGCTTGTATGAATCAGCAAGTCCTGCATCTGTGTTGCTAAATAACAAGACCCGATTGCTAAATGTAACCCAAATAGCATATCCATGTAGAGGCATAACCCATGGGATTCTGCTCTAAACCTGATGTACAAAAAACATCAAGCTGCCTCCTCTTCACATAGCTGAGCCCTGAGCTGGGACTTTCTCTTTTTAGTATTATTACAGTAATGTGCTTCTTTTTCCCCTTGTTTACACTTGTATTGCTCCTTTTAGTCTCTTGTAAAACTGCTGTTAAGTTCATCCTCCTCATTTGTCATACTTCCAGTGACAAGATCTGCCTCCTTTCACTAGCTTTCTGGTTTCCACTCTATTAAATTCCGGCTTATTGGCCTCTGCAAGACTCTGCGGACAGTTATTGCCAACCACTGAACTGTTAGCTGAGTTAAGCGAAAAATCTTTTTGTCTTTCCAAGCAAATCTAGGAACATTCTGACAGCTCATGCAAGCTGTTTGCAAGCCTATAGTGGATTTAATTGCAAAGATAAATTATTACCTGATACTTTCTTGTAAATAGTCAGAATTATTTAATCCTTGTATCTGGGTACATGGGACTAGAGAGAAAAACAAGATGAGGCAGAAGAGAGCTCATCTGTCTGGCAGAAGGAAAAGAAACTCGATTTGAATTGCATACTCTTTTTTTGCCAGATGTTTCCACAAACTACCCTGCAAGTTTGAATGTGGTAAGTTTGAGCAGCATGTTATGTAGTGCATATGCTAGGCATGAAATGATGGAGATGAACCTGCCTTTGGAAGGATGAGGCTCTTGTGCCAAAGCTCAGATGCCTCATGGGTAGCTTTTTTCTCTCTGAAATGGCTCTACTGCTGTTGGAACCAAGCTCCCACCTCAGCGTGGCACAGTGCTGTATGTGCGCACCAGCTTGTTTTGGCAGTAGGTTGAGGTCTTTGCACAATGTTGTGTCAGTAAGGTCTTTAACCTCAAGGTAGGGTAGAGCATCCATTGTTTTTTATGTTGTATTTCTCAGTTGTGTTCATTAATTTGAGGGAGGTGGAGTCTAGCTAACTCATTGTGACCATGCTGAGGGCAGCTCTGGGCATTGCAGTAGACAAAACCCACATTTTATTAACAAATAACAGAAATGCATAAAAATAATGGAAATCATTGTAAAGTGACCATGTGCTAATGTAATAGTGGCTATAAATGTTTAGGATAAGCCTCATGAGAAATTTCTATACTTAAATCCTTTGCTGGTTTTGCTATTTCTTTTTACAGTTTTAATTTACAGATGCTCTGAATTATGTTGATGAGGAGGGAAGAGAAGCTCTTACTTTGTCTTTCATTTTCAGACAACTGGCAAAGAGAAGGGGCTTTCTTCTCACCTGTGTTGGTTAAGCATAGTGTTTTAGTCCTCTAGTTTGTAACTAGGCAGAAAATGAAAAGACTAATAATGAGAATCTGGTTTGTCAGTGTTTTCTGCAGTGTTTGTTTGTACCATCTGAGTTTAATTGATGCAACTGAATTTACTGTCTTGGTTTGCCCACAGTAAGGGTGTAATAAAAACCCCAAAGCCCAGTCGTTATGTCTGTAGCTTGGTTTCTAGAAGCCTGAAGGGGAAACTCGAATAATGCAATTACCAGCATAAGAGCTCTGCCTGCTGGGACCTGTGCCACAGAAAAGTATAGATTTCTTTTCATTTCTTTCTGAAGGAACGTATCTCCTGCAAGTGCTGTAAGAAGCAGCTATAGAAGGAAGGAAGGCAGCTGGGGTACCAGAACAATATTCAAAATGTGTGTGTCACATACTTGCAGGCAGTGGGAATTACGTACGAAAATAAGCATTAGCAGACCACTGTGGAAGCAGTCTGTATGTTTTGTAGTAGACATTTAATAGTCCATTAGTACTTCTGGTGACATTTCCGTAATGTCTAAGGCACTTATTAAAAGCACATCCGTTATGGATTATGTTTCAAAAAGGGGGCATTTGTGGCCATAGATCCCCCACTGCAATTTAATATTAATGTTAGTTTTGAAATTTATTTTAAAAAGAGAGAGAAGAATGTACCCGAGGAGGCATTGCTATGTGCATGATGTGCGCAGCATACTGTTGTGGCATTAATGTGCTAGGAAAAAATGCATAAAAATATTTTAACAAGCTGACAATGGTTTCTTTTGTGATCAGTTTCAAATCTGACTTTAAACCAACATTTCCAAAGTTTAGCCTTTAGCCATGTTTTATGTACCTTAAAGTCTGATATATACTACAGGGCTGTAAGAGCTGAATGCATTCAGTACCTCTGAAATCTAGATCAAAGGTTTTTAGACTTATTTTAGTTAAATTGACTTAGAAAACTGAACTCTGAGTATCCTATTTTGGAAATGTTGTCCTCAATCACTGCAAGTTGCTAAAGCACAAAATTTAATGTGGAGATTGAAAGGCATCCTTCGTGCTGCCTGTCCCTTCAAATGATGTTAACAGGGTAATGGTTGAATTGTTCTGATAAAGCTTATCTCAGAATGGTTTCTGAGTCAGTGTTGTTGCAGGACTGCTCAAGAGAAAAGACTGAGAAAGTCACAGATGGCTTAGGAATAAACGTAACAGGCTTGGTGCCTACTTCACAAGCAAGCAAAGGATTAGCTTCAGCTTTATTTCCTCCTTCATTCAGATAGAGAAAGATAATGAAGTAAGGGCTAAGGAAACTAAGGTGCTTCCAGAAGATAACAGGGCTTGCTCTAGGGTGGCTGCTGGATACAGAAGAGGCAAATCTCTGGATAAAGGGCAGTTCTGTGCCCTGTGAATTGCAGTAGTAGCAGTGGTTCATGGGTTTGACTGCCTTGCTAAATTACTGGAATGTGGTGTTTGTGTTGTCAGGAGCCCTGGCTGCATCAGAAGGATTCTGCCTGGGATTGTAACACAATGCTAAGTGAGCAACCCACTTTTTGAATGTCCACAGGCAGCTTCATGCCTGGGAGGCTATGGCCTCAAAAACCTTTTTGGATTCAGGCTTTGATAGTACTTCTGGAGAATAAAACCTGCCATCTAGCTGCCAGCGTAACCCAAGAGCTGACTATTACTTCTTTTCTTCAGTCTCTTGCTTAATATCTTTTGACAGATCAGTTGGCTCGATGCTGAAATGATGTAGAAATGAAACCTCAGATCAGATAAACCGAAGTCCTATTGCTCTCATGGCGTGTTTGGATTCAGGAAACGTCCTGCTGGCCAACATAGCTCATGAGTACAAATTATGAAACCTGATCATATGTCTGAGCTGCATCATTTACAAGCTTCAGACCTCTCTGCTAATCGCTACATGTTTCATAGGTTATTGGGAGCTACAACGTATAGAGGAATTGACAGTGAAGCAGCTTCCCTGTTTACACTTGTTAGTTGTAAAAGTTTTACTAGATCATAAGTTGCACAGTTTTTGTAGTTTGTCAGAGGTTTGTGCTGAGAAGTAGCTTTAAAATAAAAAACCAAAAAGGAAACGTTAGGGAGAAGTAGTCGCTTTTACTGTCTGTTGCCTTTACAGCACAACTTAACATTTTGCAGCATGCCATAATGTGCACACTTGCTGGATGTGCTGGGCTTTCTTGTTCTTTTAATTTCTGCTCTATCACTGTCCTTTCGTCCTTGCCTGCAGCAGCACTGCTGGCTGTATGATAGTCCTGACTCTCCCAGCAAAGTTTCCTGTTGTGTCACAGAGCTCTTGTGTTCATTTATTTATCACTTAAACTTTGATGGTGTTAAATGGTGTGGGTAGACATTGGGCATTTGCATACTTAGGAGACCTTT
Source organism: Coracopsis vasa (assembly GCA_026283785.1). Lineage (NCBI taxonomy): Eukaryota > Metazoa > Chordata > Aves > Psittaciformes > Psittacidae > Coracopsis > Coracopsis vasa. The sequence goes on from JANHGB010037967.1 coordinate 24,508, forward strand.
GACTAAACTGCAAATATTGACTCACACTTCCCCATTTTGGTTAATTAATTTCCCTTCTTCAGCATCAACTGAAAGGAGTAGTTAATTGCTTTCTTTATGTCTATTCTGCAGGAGGCATTGAATTTGGAGGGCACCCTCAGTTCAGAGTAAGAGTCCAGGGATTTACACTTAAACACATAGAATCCTAGAATAGTTAGGGTTGGAAAGGACCTTAAGTACATCTAATTCCAACCCCCCTGCCGTGGGCCCGGACACCTCACGCTAAACCATGTCACCCAAGGCTCCATCCAACCTGGCCTTGAACACTGCCAGGGATGGAACATTCACAACTTCCCTGGGCAACCCATTCCAGTGCCTCACCACCCTTACAGTAAAGAAAGTCTTCCTTATATCCAGTCTAAACTTCCCCTGTTTAAGTTTTAAAGAAAGACTACCAATTGAGTCTTCCTAATCAGAGAGATGGTAACAGGGCAACAGCAGTGGATGGTGTATACATCTTCTATTGAAAAGACGTTTCAAACCCATGTCAAATTTAAAAGACTGACAAATTAAAAGAATCCCTTTAAACACCTTTAATCAGCTATTCATAGAATACAGCCCATGCAAAGAAGATCTGACTCTGAGACTGCTCTAGTAGCTTGCTGGTATCTGGATGAAAGACTCTATTCTATACATGTAACACGAGCGACTGGTAGGCCACATCTTTTTGGAAGAATTTTATTTATGTCATATACTTCATCAAGAGCAACAAGATCTGAAAGCAGATTAACATTTAAAAGTAGGAGATCTCTCCGCTGCTATTTATCTAGTACTATATATTCAGTTCTTCCTGTCTGTACCAGTCTTTTTATTTCAGGATATATTTTCTTTTACTGACATGAAACACTCCTTTAAAGTCAGCCTGAAGATTCCGGGTACACCTATTTATCCTATAGTTGTGAAAGCCTCAATCTGCATGGAGGTGGTGTGCCTACAGAAGCCATATACATGAGACACATGAAACTACTGACCTTTTAGAGTTCAGCTACAGGAGATAAAGTTAGGCATAACAACAGGTATAACCAATCTAACACTTTGTTACCTGCTAGCACACTGGGGAATACTGCTTATCTTCCTTCCACCCTTCCACTGTT
>JANHGB010037968.1:0-10329 GCA_026283785.1 Coracopsis vasa
CGCTGCCAGCCGGGGCGGCGCCCCCCTCCGCGCCTCCCGCGACCGCCCGGTCCCACACGGGGACCCCGCCGGGGCAGGGCGGTTCCCGCGCACCCCGCTCTGTCTCGCTCCCTGTGGCACCGTGCGGGCAGCGGGCGGAGGAGGGAAGCGGCGCGGCCGGGGGGAAGGAGGGTGCTGAGCGGGACAGGCTTGCGGGCCGGTGGGCGCCGGGTGTGGGCGCAGGGGCAAGCGCTGCTGATGTCCACGCTGCACGGCCGGCAACCCGGCTTGTGTCCCTCAGTACTCTGCACCGCCGTCCTGCTGAACAGCAGCCCCGCAGCGCGGCCGGTCGCTGCTACCGTGAGCGGGAAGATTGAGGTGTCGGATCCCTGCTTAGAAATCTCATGGCCTGAGGTAGAACAAAGGCTCTAGGCTTTCTCCCCGAGTTCAGCAGGGCAGACAAAAAGCCCAGCCCTCTCCAGCTGTGCTGCAGCGAGATGGACGCCCAGCCAAAGCGCGCTGCGGGACAGGTCGGGCTGTGTTGAATGGCGCAACCCATTTACTTTATTTCCCACTGGGCCGTTGCTGGTAGAGGCTCAACAAAATGAGAAGTACAGGCGGCATGCTCAGCTAACGGTAAATTACTGTTTTGCTGAATTTTAAATGAAAACGTGGGTTTGTGAAAGGTAGCAAAGATGCATTTTAGCGTTCTCTCTTGGGTGTCTCTGGGAACTCTGAGGATGGGCATAGAGCCCACGGCCACTCTTACTGAGAAGAGGGTGTAATGTGCAAAACTGAGAGGCCATCTGACCCTCCATTTGCGCTGCTTTTATCTTAAAGTAGCTTTGCAGCGGGAATAAGTGGGACTGTAAAAACTAGAACAAAAGTAACCTCTGTCTAAATGAGTCAAGCACAACATTTTCAAGTAGGAAGTGCAATATAGTTAGCAAATTTTTTATTATCCTTCTCCATTGCTGAACCCAGCAGGGGTTATTGTGCAAGAGTTAATGGTTGCTCTGGTCAGGAAAAATATTTGACCGCCTTGCAGCGGTAAGCATCTAGGACAAGTATTACCATGAAATTCAGAGCCCTTCCCCACCCATCTCTTGTACAGTGTTTAAAAATGCATCCAAAATCTGCAAAATGTAACAGAGGATGTGGAACAGAATCATTGCACAATTTTACTTCTCATCAGATGTGAAGAGATGCTCTACGTACTAACAAACACTGCCTGTAGCTCCCTGTGCAGGACTGAACTTCTGGTCAACATGTAAGCAAAGTAAATCCTCATGCCAAAAGAGATTGTGTACAAAAATACAATTTATACAGCTTTGCAAAGGAGGCTGAACATGTCACTCTGGAGTGTATTATACGCTACCTTGCCTTCTAGTTGCTTCTCAGTGCAGATACAAAGCTCTCCGTGATCTACGTCTTGCTCATAACCCATAACCAGGGAAGTATACCAACCTCCTGAAAAACTCTGTGATCTTGACCACGGAGCATGTCCAGCAATAGGTCTTCTTCTACAGACATTCCTGCCTTTGCAAAATCATCAAGCTCTGCATCTCTTGGCTTTCAGGGCTGACTAAACAGTCTGTTTCTCAGGCTTTATGTCTAAAATAATCCATATGTACATCCCTGGCTGACTGATTTAGTTAAATAGGTGAGGCCAAGCTTGTTCTAGTCTTCAAGAACAGCAACACTCCCTAAGGCTGCAGACTTCTGCGGCTGCCAGAACAGTGTTCTGCTTCAGATTTTGCTTCTTCTAGGACCTGGGAAGGCTGGACTGCATACAGCTCGTGTAACAAGAAAACAGTATAGTTGTGTGGGGTAGCAGGTACTCATAAAATGGGGTGGGGTAGGATGGGATGGGGTAGGAATCTGCACCACTCCTGTCCCAGGGACAGCCACTGGAGTCCAATTCTGCAGGCTCTTCCCTGCCTGCATCACTTTTCTGTTTCTGTTCTTTCCTCCCTCTTTCTAGGGAAGCCGTAGCTTGGACCAGAGCCTCATCTTGCAGTGTTTAATTTTGCACATGCTTCTGGAAGCCACTGAAGCAGCTTTGCATTGAGAGTTACTGCATGAAGTTTTTCCCATGAGTGGCCCAGTTCTTGAAGTGGCAAGGTATTCTCAATTCCTTTCAAAGCCCCTGAAGTAAATAGGAGCTCCTCTCTTCAACCTGTTCTTCCAGAGATACTCATTAGGATTCCGGAAGAGTTGAGCTTCTACGGTTGTTATGGAAATAGAAAGGGAGGCTACAGGTTTATTTTATAATGCCGCAGAGTATAGCATTTGTTATTAATACAGCAGACCAGAAAACAGTGCAATCAGTTCATGATTGAACTGATTCTAAGATAAACTGTCTGCCTGTTAACGTTGCACTTTACAAAGCGTTGCTGTCTTAACTGGCACTCCAACCAAAATATCTAAGAAAGCCAGGGAACCAAATTGAGCTTCCTTCACCATCCACAGCAAGCTTTATATATTTCAGTGGGGCGTAAGAGATCTGAAGTTAGAATGTGAATCACAGTAGGACTTGGTTCTATACGTACAGTTTCAAGAGCTCTCATTTAGATCTTCATCAGTGTTAGGCAGAACACATCCGGAATTAACTTATGTTTGCTTTCCAACTGCAGTTCATCTGCCTGCTTCCTTCGTCCTTATTTCTCATCTGCATGCTAAATTCCTGTGAATTTATGACTGCATGGAGAATGACAAAATGTAACTCAGTAAATGGGATTTTTTTTTTATGTTTACTTTATTTAGCTTAACTGTGGTATTTTCCCTGTTTTGAAGCTCCAAGCCCAATTAAGTTTTGATTTGATTTATTTATTTAATGCATGTGGTTACTTTAGCTTGGTTCTGAAATGTTTTTTTCTCAAAGGGTAAATAACTTTTTGTCCACAAAGTAATAATAGGTAGCATTAATGTTAGCATACATTTCTCCTCAGTGTAATACTTGAAATAACTGCTTTTCTCATTATATACTTAAGAAAATTTTATACTGCAACTAAATGTTGACAAAATAAGAAGGAAATACTGGGCAGTTTTTCAAAAAGCTTTGCTGAGACGGATTCCCTTCCTGGCAAAGTAAGTGCATTTGAATGCTGAAACTGACTCTGCAGATTTGGATTTCAGTTCTGCTTTTCAGTTTTGTTTCTATGCATCATTTAATCTAAAAGTCACTGACCTGTCTGCATTTTTTCTGGTGGTCTTCACCATGAGGAAATGGCAAATTCAAGAACAGACATTTTTGTGACCCTCGAGAGGAAATTCCAGTCGCTATTGCAAATAATGAGCAATTAACTGTGAAAGGTCTGCAAATAATGCAATTGGAGGTAGAGGGCGTTGATCTGAATTCATGAATGTACTACCCATGTATTTGTCTATGTTAAAATATTCACAGGTACTAATGCTTTCTGTATTTTGAGAGGGAGAGGGAAAGAAGGAAATAAGGGAGGCAGAGAGGAAGAAACAAAGGAAGGAAGAAGGCTTTAATCTTATCTCCATTCTAAATACTATTAAATTTTGGATAAGAAATCAGGAAACCAGAATTATATATGCAAACCACATTTTTTTTGAATCACATTATGTTTCCTTTCTTTTCAAATGTGATGGTTTTGAGATACAATAGCAATGTGACAGAAAAGGAACTGGGGAATACACACAAAGGAAAAATATACTTTGCTCTACATTGAAAGATGTTCATAATCTAAATTAAAGTGGCACTGAGAAGGTTGATTTTGTATCAAGAAATATAAGCAGGAAATCTGAGTTCTAGATAGGCTGTGCCACAAAATTCCTGTGTAACACTGGACAAGACAAATCCTTCACTGAACCCCATGTTTGTCTCCTCTATTCATGAAAGAAGTAAAATGACTTACCTTCCGAGGAAGCTCTGGGAATCCACACAAGTAAAGGCATTATATGCATGGGAAGTAAGATTATAGGATTACAGGAAGGCACACTCGTCATACAGGTAATACAACTGAAAATAATGTTTTTCTCATCCTCAGCTTAAATTTCAGAGCTGGTATATATCAACAGCTACGTTTTACCTGGGACGTATTTTCTTTTTATTTTATTCATTATAAAAGTTTGTCTCATGGCGTTCAGCAAAACAATATCTCCATGAATTAAATAAGAGGAATGAGAGTTGGACAATATTAATTTCCTTTTCTTTTCTTCACAACCAGCAGGATTCATGGGTAGTGCTGTCTGACTTGTACCATGCTGAAGTAGAACGATGTGACTGGATGGTACTGGCCAAACCGTGGTAATATGCCTGAAACTTGTATTTGCTGGTATATTTGCTTCTGCCATTTAGATGCACATAAAGAGTATACAGCACAGGAGGCTTTTCCTATAGTCACCTGGGGATGGGTTTAGTGTGTCAGTGTATCTTGCAATTCAAGAATATTCAAGGCAATGCAGAATCAGGAAGGCACAAAGGTGTCTCAGAACCATGGTAGGTCCCTCCATCCTTTGTAGATATGCACATTGTTTCATTCTTCTGGTGCTGCCTGTCTGTAAAGGCAGAAAGCCCCAGTTGAAGTAAAAGGTGCCAGGGTGTGAGCAAAGAAAAGCTTTGTGGGTGTGACAAGAGGGAATGTGGATAAACTATGAGGATAATGCTAGGGATTACTGAGGGAAAGCAGCTGAACCATGGAAAAGATGTGAGGCAGCTGAGAGGAAGGGAGCAGTACCTTTTTAGATAAGAGAGAGTAGAATGTAGCTAAATCTCAAGAGAAGGCTTGGGGACTATGTTGTTATAACTCCTTGGGGATCTGTGTGGGGTGGTGTCAGTGATGTGTCTGTGGGCACCAGGGAGAATGTTGCTTTGCTGGAGTCCCACTGGTGTGTTGAGCCACTTGCCCAAGATGATGCTCCTTTCTGATGAAACGCTGGGGCTATGTGCAAAGCCTGGGCATCTCTAACTTAGCAGAGTGCTCCAGAAACTGGTTAATGCTTCCCCTGAATGGACCAGCAAGTTATAACTGAAAGACTCAGGCTCCAGTTAACCGGGGCTGGAAATTTAGAGGTGTGTTCTGACCATCAGAACATGGTCCTTGAAATAGATTCTAACAGGAACAGTGCCTACAGAGAGCGGCAATACTTCTAGAGTGGAATTTCATTATTGTGGGGGTATATGACATGGAAACCTGCAGGAATTTTATGACCCAAAAGGCTCCTTACAGTGCTTCATTCTTATGTCAAACTGGCCAGAAAGGGTAGTGCCTGATGTAACTCAAATGCCTTTAAAAGTGACCCAAACTCCAGACCTGACTGTGTCTTCAGACAGTGATAATACACAGGGAAGGGGCCTAAGGTCTAAAGAAGGTATGGAGAGCAATTCTGATCAAATGAGAAAAGGGCAAATGCTGTATAAAGTGGCCCTTGCTGTATGAGCTAAAACACAAAACAGAAACTTCCACATCAATTCAGTTTCTCAGCATGAAACAAACACGCCCTGAGTAAAACAGGAACAAATTTAATCTGCTGCATCTAACTGTGCCAGTAGAAAAGGAAAACTATCAAGAACCTGTCTTAAACTCCTCTTCATTTTTCCTCTTTGCACCTTTACACCTGCAGAGGAGATAACTATATGAAGGGTTACTAAATAATTTCAAATAAAATCTGTTAGGTCAGCACATTTGCTATTTAAGCTGTCTAAACCAGCCCATCCTATTTTAATAAGACAGCTGTAGGAGAGTTTGTGCAGGTTTTTCTGCTGACAGATCTGAAGAGAAGATAAATTCAAGCAGAGGGTTGTGGTGCTAAACAGCTGGATATGGGTCAAGAAGTGGTAGAGGAAATGGTGACTGACCCCCCAGGAGTCTAGGTATGTCTCTGTTACTGTCTTGTTGATGTGAACTGAGGCTGTGGGATGTGTACATACCTTTCACAGATGCCTTGAGTGTTTCTTAGTTTACCTTTTTATTAAAGACTCATCAGCTGTCATTAACAGCTTCTAGCACAAAACTGTCATCTCCTGTCTTGCATCAGCACAGCCGATTGCAGAGTCGCTGTCTGCCTAATTCCTAAATATTTTCCTATTTATGGCACCTTTCTCACATGCAATTTTGTCCTCACCCTATTTGTTTTTAGCAAACATTTAATGGATATATGAACACTTTCTAATGGATGAGTTTAGCAAAAGCTTTTAAAAAGAGCTTTTTATACCTGAATTCAAGAAATTTTCACCTAATAGGATTTGAAAAGCAAGCCTGTGTCATTCCACTAATAAGAACCTTCAAGTTGCAGAAAAGTTAAAATGCATGCTAAAATTTGTTCATCAAATTTAATTCTAATTAAATTTAGAATACTCAGAATTGAAAAAAATAAAAACCAGCCAAGTACTCAAAGTTGGGGAACAAGATGCTGTGATCTTGCTCAAGGACAAGCAAAATGAATGACTGCTTTAAAGAATAGCCATCTCAGCTTTAATTACAGAACTGATACAGGAGCTGTCATAGCACTATTGCATATTTATACGTTCCAGGATTAGAATAGGTTCTGAATGGATAAAGTACTATTTATTTTCACCATTCTTTTCTCTGATTTCCCAAAATGATACTAATTTCTTGCAGTCCCACTGCAGATGTGAGTAAACACACTTACTGTTATTTATAACTCCAGCTTTTGGTTGTGGTTGTTAATCTGGTCACAGCCAGTGTTTCATAATCTGACATAAAGAGACTTGAGAATTGAATCGAATTACAGATATATGCCACTGTAGCAGATAAATAGGAATATTTGTTAACTTTAAGAGAAGGGTACTAAAGGCTATGATGTACAAAGGAACAAGCCTTAATTATATAGAGTTTCCAAAGTATTAAAATACCTTTCCACTACTCCTGACTGTCACTTACAATATGAAATATTACTTTTGTTTACCATTAAACCCACTTGCATCAGTTGAATCTAAGCTCAGATAGTATTCCAAGTCTACCCTTCAGCACTGTAACACTGATCTTGCATCCTTTCTAGTACGTGAACTAAAAGATGACAGCATACCAAACCTGCTTTGCCAGGGCAGTTTGTGAAAAAGCTCCTCCACAATCTTTCATGTGCCAGGAATTCCAGTTTCTTCCATGCATCTTTCCTCCTTCGGCTTGGCAGTCCTACCATCCTACAGCCCTATCATCCTAGTGCAAAGCCTCTTAACTGTAGGAGAGATCCCATCTGAAACACCAACCACAGCATCCTGTTGTTACCAAGAGCACAGGCCTCCATATACCCAGTTCAACACATGAAAATACTTACCTATGTTAGAGAAAAGTCAAACATGGCTGCAGAAAATAATATTGGATTTTTCTTTTTTAAGTAAAGATGTAAACAATGCACTGGTGCTAGATAGGTTAATTCAGAGAAATGCATGGAAATAAAAGTGATTTTGAAATAAAAACCAAAATATTTTTCCAAGTACGTATTCATTTAAGGGACTGTGTAACTAAGCACCTATTTACATATGTATCTACTTCTCTTTGCATACTGACCTGTATCTTCTGAAGTATTGTTGGTGAGAGAAAGAAAAATAACTGTATTGTTTCCCAAAGTTAAAGTTCTATGCAGTTATGCTGTGAAATGAATGGCTTATCAGGGAAAAAATAACTTTGCAATTTGCTGTGTGTAGGAGGGCAATGAAAGATGTTAACTCTACTCGGGAGGTAACGTGAAAACTATTCTGGTGTTCAGACCAGTCTTGATGTTTCACTGCTGGTGCTTGACCTTTTCCTCCCTGACTCCGCGGCCAGTTTCCATGAGCAAATCTTCAAGGAAAGGTAAAAGCTGACCCAAATTTAACTCCTTAATTGTCATTCTGGCAATTGTTTTTTATGTATCTCTGTCTCATTTCCCCCTTTGTGCTCAAGAGACTTTTGCATGGAGACAGGACATTAGAGGCAGACAAGCTAGCTCAATGCTGCAGTGCCTGCAGGCTGTGATCTACAAGCTGATATTTTTTTTTCTTCTGTGGTCATCTGAGAGGAATCAAAAAGAACAGAGTGAAAGATGAGCGTGGCACGTAAAAAATCCCAATTCCTATAGAGAATATTTTTCAAAGCTGTCTGAGAAGGAACGATCTTTTAATGATGATTTTTTAAAAGACCATTGTCAACGTAAAAGCTGTACTTGGTTTGCTTTTGCATTGGTTTTGATGGAAGTCTGATTAATTAACTTAGCCAAATTAATTAAGCTAATGAAATTAACCAAGAGAACTTTCAGCTTTGTGTCCAGAGGCTACAAAGATAGTTTTCGTCAAATAATCTCCTCATTGTTCTCACTCTTAGCTGATACAAGGACCCAAGATATACACTACCTTTGCCACCAGAGAGCAGTGGAATTAAGTATTTTAATTGCAACAATAATTGTTTTCAATTAGTGACATGCAGTAAATGCCAGAGGTTGCACCCTTTCCTTGAATGCTGTTGAATAGAGGTGTCTCTGAAGGAAACAGGGACGAACATTTAATATGAATTTTCTTGAAATTGTTTCTTTTTCCCCTAATATTTTCCTTCACTGTATTCATTCTGAAAAGGGTCTGATTGTTGTCAGTGTCTCAGCTTGCACAAAAAGCCTTTGAATCATTGTCTTTAAAAAGTCATATATGCAGCTACGTCTGGATTCAAAAACACAGTTCAAGAACTAGATCTGGTACAGAAGTGTGTGATGGCCAGACAGTGGCTCAAAGAGCAAAACAATAAGCTTGCTTTTACACAGGGAAGAGCTGTAAGAAATACAATCTTTGCAGTACTGCTCTGGATTAACATTTGCCAGCCCAGATGTCTCTTCTTTTAGAAGAGCAGTAGTAAATAAAGTCTCTCCCTTTTCCAGTTACTTTGAGTCTCTTAATCCAAGCTAAGGAGAATACTTTCCAAAACGGATCCATAGGTGATGCAGCCCAGCAAAAAGTCAACATTTAACAGCTACGTTCAAGAAGTCTCCAGGGGTCATTGTTTGCAATGAGTGTTGGCAACCGCAGGCTGGGAGGGCTTGAAATATTTTGGAGGACAGGATTATAATTCAAAATGATCTTTACAAATTGAAGAAGTAGCCTGGGGGGAAAATAGAGTGAAATTCAATAAAGGAAAAGAAAACCCCACTTTAATTTATTTGGCTGTAAAACCCAGGGCTGGAAAGATGATGCAAGTTCCTTGAAAGTAGAACATTCCACATGTAACTGAAACAACCACTTTGTCACAGGCACAAGACTGGGACAAACAAGGAAACCCGCAGTTTTACAAAAAAGGATCCATGGGGTATGCTAACACAAGCTAGAACAGAAGTCAACAGCGTCATGTTTTTGTACAAAATCACGTGGAGACAAAACTTCTGTATAAGCAGAAATATTGCCTGTAAGGGCATGAGGCAATCCTTCTGCACGGCAAGGCTGCCACTGATGTGTTGCCTCTGCTTTTGGGCATCACTCTTCCAAGAAGGAGGAGAACCAGTGGAAAGCAATGAAAACCAGAATGGGCGTTTGAAGACTTAATTAATTAGAATTGGTTTGGATTAATTTTTCTCCAGAAGAAAAAAGGAAAGGGTAAACTGAGAAGGGTTGCAGTGATCTTCAGCTATGCAACAGGAAAGGAAACTGTTTGTTCCCCTTGTCTGCGGTTGATTGCATGACAGGAAAACTACAGTGAGTAAGGTTCAGATTTGACATTAGGAAATGTCAGGAAAGTGAAGTCTCAAAGGGTCAACTGCTGGCCAGTATTTAAGAATGTAAACCTCAGTTAGGAATGACAGGCAGAGTTGGTCTTGCCTGGGTAGATCCACAGCATCCCACCAAATTTACAGTTGATATTCTGACTCTATCTTGCTGAAAATAACTGGCCCTGAGTAGACATGAATAACGAATAATTAGAAGAGGGAGATGGCTGTTTATGTATGTATAGGTATGACACCATTTATTGGGGAAGATGTGTTATGCATTCATGTTTCATATCCTCATCCCAAACTCAGGCCAGTAACATTCTGTATGATGATAGGATGACATTTGCTTCTCTCTCTCATTCTCTAGCGGTTCTCTGTATTTATCATTACTTCTCCTCCTTCAAACTATTTTTGGTTGTAACGAAAGTGGGGAAAGGGGCTCTCAGTCTCTCATGCTATTGGAACATCCTGCATTTTACAGGGATTAGGAGAAATCTCTTGCAAGTCCACCTGAGGGTGCTGACTTCTCTATTACCACTGTGAGAAAAGGGAAGGTCCCTTGTCATATGACAGCTCTGGGGGCCACTAAGCTTGAGTAAGCCAAAATAAGGTCAAGATTTTGCAGGCAGGGCATTTACAGTAGCCCTTGCAAGGCTAGGCCTATATTCTAGAGTCTGAGGAAACCAAAACTGA
>JANHGB010037974.1:0-10665 GCA_026283785.1 Coracopsis vasa
CCGCGGAGCCCGGCCTCAGCCGCGGCGCCCATCACGGCTCAGTACACAGGTGATTAGAAACGTACAAAAGAACTCTTTAACGGGCACACAGCTCCGGGGCCGGCGGCCACCGGGAAAGCAGCGGCGAGCTCCTGTCCCACCGTGTTCATGCGTTCCAGCCAGGCTGGAAAGCCCTCTGCTTGCTGCTGCTTCAGCCAACGCACCAAAAAGCCGCCTGCGGTGCTGCACCAAGCCAGGCTCGCTGGGCTCAGTGACAGCAAACGCTCCTCCGGTCAGGCCTGGCTTGGCCACGCTGGTCTCTTGGGGTCAAGGCTGCAGCTTCATGCGGTTAAACTCGGTGCCTCCTTCTTCATGAGTTTCAAGGCACATGGTATTGAAATAAAGTAAAACATGTCTAATCACTTTAACACGTACCCATCATTCAGGCATACGTTTTGCAAGGATTTTTCTCCAAAAACCAAAAGTTTATCTCTTTTTTTCCATAATTTCCAGCATTCATTTCATGCTGTTTTATGACTTCTTCATCTTTGCAGCTGCAGCCAGCGCTCGGAGAACGAAGAACCCGCACCGCTCTCAACGCAGCAGCCTGGTGGGAGCAGTGATATTGCTTGATTTCCTTATGCCTGGTGCCCGTGATCCTTTAGGAAGTGCAAATGAACTTCAGCAGAGCTGTGTTTCCTCATCACACAGCTCAGCGACTGCCCCGTCGCAATACCAACACCAAATTAATCTTGCAAACGTTTAAGAACCTGAGAACCGACTTAACACTTGAAACCCACAGTGGGGCAGAGGCAGGACTGACCTGCGCTTCCTCCCTGCCAGCAGCAGCATCACTGTGCCTGGGCACAGCACTACTCCACGTTGAGCTTTGTTTTTATGTTCATGGCTGCCAGCTCTGCCACGAAGTACCTGAAGACGTGGGGCACAGGGACCACCTCGATGGAGTCCACCCCGCTGCAGACAGAGCAGGAGTACCTCCTGCTGCTTGGCATGGAGGAGGAGTGGGGCTGTTTCTCCAGCACGGGAGATGTCATGCTGCCGCAGCTCGTGCAGACATAGGCGATGGAGCCATCGGAGCAGTTGAACAGCCGGTCTTGCAGCAAGAAGGAGGTGCCGTGAGCCAGCAAAGCATCTCGTTCCATCTCACCGAAGCGAATCCCACCTTCCACATTCCTCCCCTTGACAGGCTGGTTGGTGACAGCATCTCGGGGCCCCGTTGTCCTCACCTGGAACTTGTCTGAGACCATGTGGCGCAGGCGCTGGTAGTAGACCACTCCCACAAAGATATCTGCCTCCAGCTCCAGGCCGCTGATGCCACTGTACATCTTTTCCGTCCCAAAGAAGTTATAACCAGCACTCACTAAAGTCTCACCAAAGTACTTCAGGGCAGAGTTCTTCTCCGTGAAGGTAAAGGGAGTGGCGTCATAGGAGACACCGTGCAGCGCTGCCGACTTCCCCGCCATGCTCTCGATTAACATCCCAATGGTCATGCGGGAGGGAAAGCCGTGAGGGTTGAAGAGGATGTCTGGAACCATCCCATTCTCTGTGAAGGGCATGTCCTCCACTGGCCAGAGCTGGCTCAGGATACCTTTCTGTCCGTGACGGCTGGCAAATTTATCTCCAATGGTTGGATTCCGGGGAACCCTCACAGTGATACAAGCCTTCTTGAACTTCCCAGTGCCACGGTCGTTGCTGCATAACCTGACGTTGTCCACAATGCCGACTTCCTTACTCCTGTGTGGGTGGGAAAAACAACCACAGCAAAGGGGTCAGGGAGCTAATTTACCATGCTGGAAAAGTGTGACTCAGTAGCCACGGAAATCAGACTGCATGAGCATGAGGGCAAGGAAGCAATACAGTGGCATCACACAAGTGCCATTAAGTTGCTTTTTCTCATACTATAAGCACAGCTACAACTTCCAGGTGATTTAAAATAAAAGATCATTTGAACCTGGTTTATCTGTGTCCTACTTCATCTGACAAACTGCATCCCAGTGCCATGTGCTTTGTGTTAAGGCAGCAGCCCCTCTCCCTGAAGGAGCAGGGGCTTTTTTTGGCAAATGGGGGGCAGGAGCCAAAACTGAGAGCTGGAAACCTCATGTCTTTATAGGGATTCTAAATAATAATCAGATTTGGACCAAGAATGAACAAAAGCTGGATAGTAGAAGTAAAATGTCTCTCTGGATAAGGAGCCTGAACTAAGGCTGGGCTGCCACAAGACAGCTGGGAGCAGAAGCGTAGGGTTAGAAAGCTAAAGGGCTCCACAAGGGCAAGGACAAAGCTGAGCTTACACATCCTCACTACCATGTGCTGAATCTCCTTGCTCTGCTTTACAACCAGGATGACTGAGCAGTCACCCAATCTTCTGTGCACCTAAGGCACTGTTAGAGCAACAAACAACAGCTTTTCCAGTAAGACTACTTAGTGTGTTACTCAAGTTCTTCTCAAACTGATTTGCCTCCATAATGGTACACAGCATTATCCTCACTCTATCAATGCTGTAGAGAGACACATGTAAGGCCTGAAGTTGTACAGAGCGCAGGATGCACTTAAGTATATGGGTTTGTCAATGGTTTTGTTTCCCTTTCCTGAAAGAATTAAGAGAGTTTAAATGAAAGCCTCAGCAGCCTTCCCTCTTTCAGTGGAAGTTCAAGAACAATCTGACAAAACTTATCCCTGAAATATTCCAGGGGGGAGGAAGGGATGTAGCTGACACATTTTAATACACTAGCAGTTTGGAAGCTGCAATGTTAATAGAAATGCTCTTTGAACCTCTAATGCTGTAACAACTTAGAATCCTAGAATGGTTTGGGTTGGAAGGAAGCTTAAAGCTCATCCAGTTCCAACCTCCTGCCATGGGCAGGGACACCTGTCACTAGACCAGGCTGCTCCAAGCCCCTGTGTCCAACGTGGCCTTGAACACTGCCAGGGATGGGGCAGCCACAGCTTCTCTGGGTAACCTGTGCCAGGGCCTCACCACCATCAGAAGAATTTCTTCCTAATGTCTAATCTAACTTTGCTTACAAGTTTTTCTGGCAAGTCTCTGGGATCAGGCACCTTGGTTTGGTTTTCTGTTTGGTGTTTTTTTGGTTGTGTTTCTTGTTAAACAGAAGCCCTCATGTGAATCAATTCATAAGAAGCTACAGAAAATGACTGCAGGGGTTGGGCAGGGGAACAGTCCTTGGAGACTGTGAAACATTTCTGCAAGCTCTTTCTTTTTACTGGCCTCAGATTCTCCTCCTGGGATAAGAAGCTCTGCAGCATACACTGGCTTAGAGAAAAGCCATGACACATGCATGGGAGTCACTTACAACATGAACTTCACACTCTCTCTGTCAGGACATGGATACTATCACGTGAGGAGAGAAGGGAACATCTGGAGGAGAAGATACTGCAGCTCATCAGGACCAACTGCTCTCAGACTGGTGTGTGGAGCCAGGAGGGACAAGTTGTACTTACGAATAGTACACAGTGAAGGTCTCCCCTGTGTTGAGGTTCATGAAGCTGTAGAAGGGGTCCCCAGGCTGTAGGATGGAGCCAACAAAAGGCAGTCCATCAGCATCCAACTTCTCTGTAACGTTTGGGTCACCAGGCTTGATGCCAAAGACTAAATTATCGCCTGCTCTGCTGGCTTTAAGGGAAAGGTCAATGCTCTCCATCTTGATAACGCTTCCATAAGCAAACCCTCTCTGCCAGGAAGATTTGTTCACAATCTACAAAGAAACAACAACAGTTTGTTAAAGACTTGATGGTAACTGCAACAGAAAAACCATTTCTATTCTGATCTGATGCTTACCTTTTAAATATTGCTTTCCTAAACAAAGCCTCCCAGCAAGTCACTGTTGCAAAAGGCCCAAACATCCTGGAACCCCGGTATTTCTGAATGCCTTGCCCAAGGGAGCTCCACTCTACTCTCAGTACCTCCAGCATTACCTGCTGTAACAACACTTAACCACTGTGCTCCTGCATCTGTATTTACAGAGTCTGTGGACTAGCAGAAGCAGAAAACAGGCTCTCCTCAGTGAGGTACCACCCTTCCTCCCAGTCCCCCACATTCTCTACAGGACAGCAGGAGTTCTCCTTCAGTGCCTTACCATTGCATCTTCCATGTCATAGCCACTGTAAGAGATGACAGCCACAATCGAATTGGTGCCAACTGGATAACTGTCCATCCCATAATAGTCATACATGCTGGGCCGCACAAGAGGGCTCTGGGGAGTGTGAAGGTGGTACAGCTTGTTATCTGAGCGATCCTTGTAGTTATAAACTGGAAACCCCATGGTTTGCTTTCCTATAAAGAAAGTTAGATTTATCCAGGATGAACTCAAAGTTAATCTGTGTTTCATTCCCCACGTATCTGATAAAGAAGAAAGCTGGAAATACTTACAATGTAGAGGGGTAACCAATCTCTTGGAATTTAATAACTGCCCAAAATCCAGCTATAAAACGTTCTATGAACCACAACACTCAATTCCTTTCATGGCATTTCCTAAGGACTAGCTGCAATTTTCTGTCTTTTCTGCAGTTTCAAACTCTCCAATGAGGTTGGTATGGTGGAGTTTGGGTTTTTGCTTCCCAGAGTTTCCCATAGTGAGGCACACCTTACATATGTCCAGGCCAGAAAAGTGTTTCCTTGTGCAGTATAAATATATTGGTAAGGAAAGCAAGTTTTGAGCAATAGTCACATTGCTACTTCAGAAAAGTATGGAAAAAGTAGTAGCAGTTTAAGGACATCTTTCTGCTAATATTGTCAGGGATGTAATACACCAGTGATGCTATCAAAGGAATGAGATCTGTTCTCCCGAATTCCCTACCCATACACTTTCCCTCAGCCTGACTTTTATTGGTTTTAATAAGCTTCTTGCACATCACTTGCAGCTCACCTGATAGAAACCCTACTACACAGAATCAGTTGGGTTGGAAAAGACCTGTAAGGTCATAGAGTCCAACCCTTACTCCAGCACTGCCAAGCCCACCACTAAACCATGTCTCTAAGGGCCTCAGATCCTATCCCTACTTCTTTCAGACAATGAAATCCGTCAGTTTAAACCTTTGTTAAATATTTGTCAGGACAAAACCCCCTATTGTGCTTCCACAGTGCTGTATTCTCTTGCAACAGATGTCTGGCAACTGTCCTCTCAACAGCTGCAGTGTCAAGACAGCAGTTGCTCAGTGGAGACAGGTGGCAAGGAAACCTCACCCAAAGCACTGCAGAGCATCTACTGTACCCACCAGTCAGAAGTCAGTTAACCTCTGTTGGCTGTGGGGAAGAGAGGGCTGCTGGCAGCACAGTTGTCAGACACTAACACCACGACACAGCTGGTGCAGTGCCCTTTGCTCCTCTGTGTGATCAACAATATCAAAGTAAGAAAAAACAAACAAAGCTTATTGAAGGGCAATGGAGCTGGTGCAGGGCCTGGAGCACAAGTGTGATAAGGAACGGCTGAGGGACCTGGGGGGTTCAGTCTGGAGAAGAGAAGGCTCAGGGGGGACCTTATCGCTCTCTACAACTGTCTGAAAGGAGGATGGAGCCAGGAGGTGGCTGGGCTCTGCTCCCAAGGAGCAAGGGACAGGACAAGAGGAAACAGCCTCAAGGTGCATCAGGAGAGGTTTACACTGGAGATCAGGAACAATTTCTTCCCCAAAGGGCAGTCAGGCATTGGAACAGGCTGCCCAGGGCAGTGGTGGAGTCATCGTTCCTGGAAGTGTTCACAAACCGTGTAGATGAGGCTCTCAGTGACATGGGTTAGTGGTGGCCTTGGCAGTGCTGGGGAATGGTTGGACCTGAAGATCTTGAAGGTCTTTTCCAGCCTAGCTGATGGTATTATTCTATGGCTGCAACAACCTAGAATGCCCACCAGAAGGCAGCCAGAATGATAAACCTGACTTCATTTACTTTGCCATGAAAAAAAAAAAAAAAAAGGATGTTTATGAACCTTAATGTTGAAACAACAGCTGGAAAGAGCTTTTATTTGGGAATGCAGGAAGACACACTGGAATAGACACACAAGACATTTTTTTTGCCCTTTTCCTTGCCCAGGGACTTGCAGCATTAGGAACTATAGCACTTACCCATCTGGCACTGGTACATGTTTCGAGGACTTTGGTTGTGGTCAGAGAAGGGAATGAGGTTGGCCACCACACTCAGAATGCCGTGAGGGAAGAGCTCCAGGTGAGTGGTTATTCCAGGTATCACCTCCGACTCTACTGTGGCCACATTCATGAAGATCTGCAAGCATCAAGTTGGACAATGCTCATTCACTTCCTTCTTTTAAAGGAAAGGAAGCATCACAAAGCTGCCTTTGATGTCTTTTTATCCACTTCAGTTTTAGCTGTGGTCATTGCCTGCACCTCAGAGTATCAGCAGGCGAGACAAATACCAGACAGTTGTTAAACTGCCTATCACAATCACAGATCAGCTGCAAGGAAAGCAAGTCTGGAAATACAAAACTGCAGTAATGTGTCCTCCTTCCTGTCTCCCATTTTAATTGTTCCAAATGGGCCAGTTCCCCACCATCTACTGCTTGGCTACCCAGGGGCAATTTGAAGAACATGATGTAAAATGAGATGAGACAGTACACACAAGACAGCAATCCTTCATCTCCAGAGCTTTACTAAGAGCAGATTTCAGTCTCTCAAGAAGATCTCTACAGCCCAGCTACAACATTTATGAGAAGCCAATTAGCAGGAAGTGTGAAAACCCTTTTGCCACCTATGCCAGCTCTTCAACACAAGCTCCTCATGTCCCATTTTCAGCTCCTTTCACAAGTATTTTCCAAAACTCTGTTTTTGATGCCAGATACCTCTGTAACAATCAATACTTTATAAGGAAAATATTCAATCCCCACCTGTTCCAGAGTACCAATCCATTCATTCCTTCCATAGAATAGGTTCCTGACAGGCCGCACCATCCGGCAAGGGGTAGTAAAAATGAACAACCCAGGATACAAACTGGGTTTTCCTGTCATTGGGATAAGGACCACTTCTGCCCGTGCAGGAAATCTCTTCTCTTGTGTCATCTGTTTGTGCAAAGAAATACCAATTTAGACACACAAACCAACACTGGTTTAGTTAAGCTGCATCCCACAGGCTACAAAATACAAATGCCAACCACAGGTGTAGCTGCTGATATAAAATGGTGGAGAGAAGATTTTACAAATACTTCAAGAAAAGGACAGAGTATGTCCATCTTTGAGAAGAATTCCTTCTCCAAAATCACGACTTCACAAAGCAAGAGACCAAACATATGGATATAAACAAGAAAAACAGAAAAGCCCACTCGAATACCAACATAATGCCAAAGGCAATGTACTGGGTCACATTCAAACAAGAAAGAAGAGTCCCAAACATGCCTGGTTTTGACTGCTGCATATTGAGCACCCTTAGCTAAAAAGCATTTTAAACAAGACAACCTTGAACCGGTGGAGGGTTTCTGCGATCTCAGGAGCCAGGTCCCACTCTACCCAGCCCACTACAGAGCCATCCAACACAACTCTGTAGCACTCGGCGTAAGGCTTGCTTGGAGTCGCATCCAGGGGGGTGACACCTGTGGGAAGAGGGGTTGGTAGAAGGAACAGCCCAGAAAAGCAGACAGAACACAGGAGTTGTGTCTGCAGGAAGCCTCAGGGTGCACCAAAGTGCTTTCAGAGACATCCCAAAATTCAGACCTACAGGGAAAAGTGGCAGATGGAAAATACAAGACATGCACAACTAAGAATGCAATTGCCCTGCCTGTTTTCCTGACTGGAATAAGGATTCCCGTTATTGCAGTCAACACAAGTGAGCTACAGTTTAATTCAAGTCACCAGCAGCATTAGACAGTGCCTGCTTGGTCCAGTTTCTCAGAGCTTGTATTGTGTAATTCTTTGTGCTTCATGAACACCTTCACTCCACAGCACACAGTTAAGAGACATTTACATTGAACTTTACACTCTCCAAAAGGTCGACACACCTGTAAAATCAACGTGCTCCTTATCACTAAAAAGCAGCACAGTAAGTACAGGTTTAAGCTGATTTCACCTTCTCTGGTGAAAGCTGGAGAAGCTTTCCCAGATACGGGTTTGCAGGGCAGAAAGGTTTAAAGGAAGCTTGCTGCACTAAATGATCAAGCCAGTAAAACATACCCAGGGAACATAACAAAGGTGGGATGTCCCTCACGGGCACCATCTCGGTCACTATTTCGCACAGAGCTGTCATGTGGTTCATGAGCCCGCAGGGCTCCCCATCTGGAGTGTCCACAGGGCACAGGAAGCCCCAGGACTCGGGCAGCAGCTTGCGGACAGTTGTAGTTCTCATCTGGGAAAAGGCGGCTCCTCTGTGTACGCAGCGGAAGTGGGAGAGGTACCGGACGAAATTCAGCTTGTCTCCCACCACACACAGACCGCTGTCCTGGAGCATGCCCAGGCCTTGGGAACAGAAGTGAGATTTAGGTCAGGTGTCAGCCAGCTTTATTTCTGATAAAGTGTGATATATCTCTGATAGTGTGAATATCTCTGAAAGTGTGAAATATCTCTGATAGAGTGTGATGTTACAAAGCAGTTTCTTGGTTTTCACTGACAAGCCCTAAAAGTCCTCACGCAGGATCCCAGCAACAGAAGGCACACAAGCTGCTACTTGCGCACAGGCAACTCGGTGACGTGCAAGAGGCTGAGAGACTTTAAATTCCAAGCTGTTGCTCAAAATCTAACTCCTTTCAGGAAAAGTCATTCCCATTTTCAGGAAAGTCATTCCCAGGGAAGCAACTTGGGGATCTGCAGTTGGTATATGTTTTACTGGAATTCCATGGCCTTCTCATCTCATTTAATTTCTTAGTGGGCATTCCAGCCCAACAACATCACACTGTACACTTCAGGGAAGCACCAGGTAAATTTGAAATACACATTAGCAATGCAGGTTCTCTCACATGACCAACAGAGCAGTCCTGATAAGACAAATGTCCCTTCTCTGTCTTACACTGCACCTTCTAAGAGGAGATAATCCTTGGGAAAGCAAATCATAATATGGTTGCTCTTTTAGACAATGCTAAATTTAGTTTCAACTATTTATTTGCATAGAGGCTTTTTATACCATGCATGAAGTCTATGCTTGAGGAGAAATCTTGCCTTTTTCCTCAACTATCCTTTTCCTTAACCACTTCCCTTAATTCAGTCTGCATACCCAACACAATATCTGCATACAAGCAGTTGTTTTAACAGCTCAGTTTTAT
This sequence comes from Coracopsis vasa, assembly GCA_026283785.1. Taxonomy (NCBI): domain Eukaryota; kingdom Metazoa; phylum Chordata; class Aves; order Psittaciformes; family Psittacidae; genus Coracopsis; species Coracopsis vasa. The sequence continues at coordinate 9,206 of JANHGB010037974.1, forward strand.
GTTGTTTCTGTTTAGAAGGGAAAAAGGCTTCTTAAGCCTGAAGATTTACCTGTTTTAGATCGCAGGTTACCAGTTGCAAGAAGGTACTCAAATGGCTTGGTAAAGTCTGTGGCCAGGCTGAAAGCCTTCACCAAGCTGTCTGCATTTATGCTGACATCAGCCTTTTCTGCTCTTTTCTCCAAAACGAACTTAACAGATTGCAACCAGCTTTCAAGCCTCTCCTATGGTTGAAAAGTGAGAGATTCGCATTTAAAACAGGAAAATAAAGGCTCAGATTAGAACTTCACATCAGTTACATGTACTACTATTCCACAATGATTTTCATGGGAGAGTCTAGCTTCTGAACAAGAACATTTTCCTCCCAGCATCCTAAAATGAGGACTCCCTAGAAATAAACTGAATTAAGATTGAATTGAAATAGACCAGGAAATGACATATTTACATGACCAGTAAGAAATTCACTGTGTAAGTCAGAAGCCTGCTATCAACTTCCTGATCTGTAAAGGAATTCCAAGATGGGACAGTGATGACAATATTATGAATCATCACTTCTGGAAGATGGGGAAAGTTATTCTCTTGCACATTTGCCACGTGAAACAGCAGCAACACCAGAACCAGGCAGAGCTTTACCACTCCTGTATGAAATAATGCAACAGGAGCATGCTGTTTCAAAACCCTCTTAAAGCACCGCAGGGATCAGTGTTCCTCTTTCATCAGACTCTCTCTCTGAATGGGGCACTTTTGATTTGCTCTGGAAGGCTACAAAGAAATTTAATGCAGGTTTTGTACAGGCTTTTCTTCAGCATATTGAGTACTTTGTACTGAGACATCCAAGCCTTCCTCAACTCACTGCCTGCCTATACTACCTCCAGCACTCTCTCAAGCCTGCAGGAACCAGGCTCCCTGCTCTTCAGTCTGGCTCCTGCACTTCTCCTGTCCCCCTGGTCACTGTGGTGTCTGGACCAGATGACCATTACATTCACAAGCTTAAACCCTGTAAGACCTTACCTTCAAGAACATAAGGAAAAGCTGTCCTGGGGTAAGCACCTCTTGGTTCATCAGACTGTCTGGATTATCCTCCATGCACTCCCCTTTGGCAAAGGCATACAGCTTCCGGGTCATCATGCAGAGCAGGTAGAACTTTTCTGTTCTGTTTGTCAGGTGGATGCAGATACACTTGCTGGAGGGAAAGAGGAAGATAACTAACACCATCTCTTCATGCTAGCTGGTCTTTAAGTTTCTCCTCAACTATCACAAACCAAGTTGGCTTCTTTTTTTTTGGCTAAAAGGCCCAATAAGGCACAGCCCTTTCCAGCTGCCCTTAGTATTGTATGAAAATACCAAGAAATAATACAAAACCCCCAGAGACTGAGCCGAAAAATGATCCACTTATCTTAAGGTTCTAGTTATGTTAAGGAAATACCTGGTTGATTAGATAAACTTTGTGAAAGACTGGGTTT
>JANHGB010037987.1:5342-20342 GCA_026283785.1 Coracopsis vasa
CAGCCTGGAGAAGAGAAGGCTGCTTGGAGACCTCATAGCAGCCTTCCAGTATCTGAAGGGGGCCTATAAGGATGCTGTGGATGGACTATTCATTAGGGACTGTAGTGATAGGACAAGGAAAATGGGTTAAAACTTAAACAGGGGAAGTTTAGATTGGATATAAGGAAGAAATTCATTACTGTGAGGGTGGTGAGGCACTGGAATGGGTTGCTCAGAGAAGTTGTGAATGCTCCATCCCTGGAGGTGTCCAAGGAAGGTTGGACAAAGCCTTGGGTGACATGGTTTAGTGTGAGGTGTCCCTGCCCATGGCAGGGGGGGTTGGAACTAGGTGATCTTAAGGCCCTTTCTGACCCTAACTATTCTATGATTCTATGATTCTAAGAATTAATCCTTCCCTTTCATTTTCAAAGCTCCCTTAGAAAAAACACAGCTTTTGCCTGTTGAAGACAAAGTAAGGGATTTAGTATTTAGTTAACAGTTTGAAAACTCCTTTGGTGCACTTAAAATATTATTTGTTTTTCCAAAGTGAAGCAGTACATGAAGTAGCATGTGCCAGTTATTTTTAAATTTTTAAATCCAATTAATTGTTCTAGTTACAGTACCACTAATTTTTGTCTAGCTGATTAACTAGAGAATAATCCAAATACATTTCAAATTATAAATCTTTCATGATTTGGGAGATTTTATACTAATGTACATTTGACAGTGCTAATTTAAAGTAAATATCAAGCTTGATTAAACATTCCCAAGATAAGAAGGATAAACGATTGAATTATTTTATAGATTTAACTACTATTGATATGATGTTATAAACAGAAATATTTTGATGTTCATCATTAATTTTTAAAAATAATTCTTTGGGAAACAGCCAAGAAGGGCTGGAGAAGTAGGTCAGAATGTATGCACAAAACATTTGTATTCTTTACTATATAAACACTAATTTATTTATTGAAATAATACACTGTTAATTATTTATTAAAGAAATTATAATTTTGCTGAGCTTCCCTCTGACAGAAAAAGAAAATCATTAAAATGTGGCTAATGCAATAGATTGTTTCACATCTCTGCCTCCCAACTCTTTGCCAAGTATTTATTTGCAAATCACTCTCCGTTAAAATATAATCTGCATCAAAGCATCTTCAGCAAGCAAGTGAATTGCAAAGTGTTTTAGCAAGCTTTAAGTTCTTCAAAAATATTCAAGATTCCCCACCACATGATCTGTCCCCATATACGGGAGACCATAGCAGGGGAAAAACTCTGTAGGGATCTGTTTTCTGGAATTGTTGCTGGAGAAGGTAAATTTCACGATACCACTGGTTATTTCCCAAAATTGAGGCCTTAAAAATGCAAGTATACCAAACACTATAATGTAGCGTGGGAAAGGAAGGGAAAAGACTGTGAGAAGTGACGTTACACAGACAGAGGCTTTGGCTTTTTTCTGTTTTCTTTTTAAATTTTCCTTTTTTTCTTTTTTTTCTTTTTTTTCTCTTTTCAAACCGAGCAACATGACTGATTCACCAAAAATGTTTAGAACTCTTCTGAGCACAATCAATCCTCCATATCCACCATAAATTAGACAGACTTCATTCAAACACTTAGGTAAACAGGGAAAGTAGAAGTATAAAAACACCCATTACAATAAAAAATTGAGCACATGTTCCCAGCTGGAGAGTGAGTGGAACCATAGTCAACAACACAGAAATATGCACGAGCACGTTATTCTCCAAGGCAGTGCTGTAAATGAGACAGTGTCCAGGGATGGCTTGCCTACACTAATCTCAGTTGGCCTCTTTAGTTAATGCATTTAAACAAAAACATGGATTTTCTGCAATCTATTACTATGCTTGATTCATTTGGGCGCTGGGGTAGATAACCATTTTTCTCCTATTTTCCATATGATGCACTTAAAGTGAACATATTTTTCTAATGATGTAATTTCATTTTGTTTCATTAATTCTACAGAAAAAACAAGCAATATTGTGTCCAGCTAATGCATTAATAAATATAACATGAAATTGGTTAATGCGGCAGACATTTCTCTCTGTATCAGTTAGCTCTGTGTTACTGTGCAAAACAAAATTAAAGTGTGATGGGTTTAGTTTACTTTTATTTTTTACAATAGTATGAACTGATTCGGGAGGGGGGAAGGGAGAGCAGGTTGCTTTTGTGTCAGACTTACTGATATTTTTTCTTTCTTATTTTGGAGAGTCTGATTACCTGCATTTTACTAAAGTACATTGAACCACTTTGCAAATGGTGCTAAATCAAATTCTTTACTGAATTCCAATTAAATTAAAGCTCCTGCATTTCCCTTGTCTAGAAAATCAGTTATCAAAGAAACAGATCATGTTAATCTGGCAAGGTATTGCTTTGGAAAGTCCATGTTCCATTTTATGTGTTCCTTAATTTTCCTTTTAAGACTTTGCCTATAGCCTTATAAAATACTGAAATTGAACTGATAGGCATCCAGCGTTTAAGCTGTCCTATGTCCACACCATCATCTAAAATATAAGGGTTCTATTTGCTTGTCAGAAACTTTGTAACTCCATTTGACAGATGCGCTCAGATCACTGCCACTGTATCTGTACTTTAATGCACTTTCTTATTTGGTTATTTTGGGGATGGAAATGTTTAGGCCTATGTGATGTAATTGCATTGGGATTTTAGCCTTATTTTCAGCCTGGATATTCCAGTTTCCAGCCTGTCCTCACTTTCCATAGTCAGCACTTCTGTCCTTACAGAAAACAATACATTTGATTTAAATTTAATACCACACATGAACCTTTTATTCTTGACCTCTTATTCATTACACTGATTGAGCTTCTCCTTCTGTGCTTTCTTTTATATTTATACATACATGGCTTGGGGAGCAAGGGCGGGGAAATAGCTTTATGCTGTTTATTTTAATTTACAAGGTCTAATTCAGCTTAACTTTTGGCACTCATCTCTACTTCTCTATTGCCTGGCCTTTCAGACATAAAATACTCCCTATCCCTCTAGGCTACCTGCTTATTTCTCCTGCCCTTTCAGAAGTGGTTATTTATCCAGGCTGCTCTGGAGTCCTTCCCTACAAGATTTTCCCCTTGATTAAGATGCAAGTTCCAGACAGTTTTCACACCTTTGATTTAAAGAAATTTCACGCCTTCCCCACATTAAAATCCCTAAGCTCTTTAATCCGGTTGACCTCATTAACTACTTTCCTTAATTTTTCAAAGTTTATCCTTTTGAAATTGAGATCCTTACAAGCTTGGATGCAGCTGTGCTGGTGGGGGTGACAGCTGCATCATGGTACAGCTGCTGTGCCAGCACATCGCCTGGTGCCAGTGCTGCACCAAGTGGTGCTAATGGGAGAGGACACAGTACCCCCACCCCCTCACCTCCCAAGCTGCTTCTCTTCCAGTTAATTAAGATGAATAAATTGGTCGTCATTTGATACTAGGCTATTTTCTACCAGCCCTTTCTTTATTCCCCCACTGCAAAAACACAACATACAACTGAATTATTTGTTGTCTGGATGGAGGAGGACTCTATCAGTATTACTGACTTCTAGCCTGCTGCATTACCTTGTTCATGACTGTAAATGCTTTTATTTTTTTTTCTGCAAAGCCAGGTTTTACCCTATGCTTTAAAAGAAAGTTCAAACATGTCTGTAGTTGATAATTGCTGTACAATCAGGAAAATTTCTTCTTTAATTGAGACAGAAGTTTGTTTATGTCTTATGACCCAAGACACTGAGGGTTTGTATTAAAAGCCTGTTCAAAGTGGAAGTTGTCAAAAAAATAATGTAGTATTTGGAAATGAAAGATTGAAATTACTGGTGATTTGTCATTCTACCTACCAATACTGAGAAAGTACGTCATCTCCTTAAGAACTGATGGCTAACAAGATTCTTATATCTAGAGATACACAAACAGCAACTAACATCATAAAGCTAGAAAAGATGGGGAAGGCTTTTTATTGCACCTATGTCTTGCTAAGAATAGAGAATGATTAATTCTTGTACATTTTGTCACGGTCTCTACTTTCTAAGCCTAAATGTTGCAAGCAAAGGGATCTTTGTTATTTCTCTTGGGAGACAACTGCACACCTTAAAAGGTCTCAGTAAGTACAAGATTTTCACTGGCTGTTAGCAATGTTTTTCCTTTCTTAATATAGTTTCAGCCTTCCTACCAGAGGCAAGAAAACACAACTTAAGCGCTTACAGCTATACCTACTTAGTAACAGTAATAGCAGAAAGACATCATGTCTCAAACTTCCCTTCCCCATCACCAGCCTTTAAATGGCTCAGCCACTATGCTTATGTGCTTGCTGGATCAGACTTGGAAAGCCAGAATGTACACCATCCATTAAATGTCAGGCTCCCCTGTGTTAGATACCAGCCCCAAGGGAATAACTAAAACACAGCAGAGCGAACCTAACAGCAAAATGAAATGCACTTTTGCACTTGCCTAGGAAGATGGACATACAGTTCAGTGGGTATAGCCAGGTGTTGCAAAGAACAGGGTAGTTGTATGTTGTCTTTTATGTGGGGCAAGCAAACAAGAATGTTTTTATGTTGATGCTGCTCTGATTCTGTGAAGTATAGTGAAAGATAAAAGTACACAAGACAGAGCATGTGTCTCCAAGGCACAGTCATGCTGTGGAGAGAAGTAATTTATCCCTGCTGGGTACATCCATCATCATCCAGAGCCTGGAAATATCTGTTATTAGAGTGCATTCATTCCAGAGCTTATACTATGTATGTTTGCTGTTTAAGATGATTTGCTGCAATGCTGGTGTCAATTAACTTCTGAGATCCCTTTGTATGATTTCACCAGTAATGAGCATGTTCACCTGTATAAAGTTAACAAACTAATATTGTAAACACCTGCAAGCGTGAAAGTTGTACCTGTGCTTCATTGTACCTTGGAGTCTGAGCCAAAAGAAAGGAAGTTGGAAGAAAAACGGCTCCTAAGTAAATGCCTTCCTCACCTGTAACCCCTGAAAATCCAGTAACTCACATCATGAAGGTTAAGATGAAATGTATTCAGAATTTCACTAAGCTTACCTGTTGATGATTTACCAGAGACCATTTGGAGTCTTTGGCAACTGTTTCTACTTGAGTGCTCTGTGGGAAACAAACACACCAATACTTCTTAGTTCTGAATTACATTTACAGACAGGCAAATTAATTTTCTCTTTTTCTTTTACATTTGTCTGTTAAAAGTTTTTTAACATGGTCTTAAATAAGTTCAGGTCTCACCTTATGCTGTTAAGGAACACAGAAAGACTGAAGACTGAAACCCAACATTTATGGGAAACCAGTGAGGAATTCATTAAAACAAAAAAATAATCATAACTTCAATAACTTCTGCTGTCCATTAAAAAATAGGCATAAATGAAAATTTCCACTTGTTCTTTTACACAATGAAGTATAAAAGTGAAGGGAAGCAATAAGTGCAAGTAGTGATGGAAAGAGACTGATTCATTTCAGAATTTCATAGGTTCTAATCAGTGCCAAAGGCTCCCCTCTAAGTCTAGCAGCAAAGAGGAAGATGGTATTGACTTCAGACAGGGAAGTGCTGAGGAGGGAAATTCTTGAAAGTGGCCATTCCTTACAGTTGTGAGTTTGTGGAGCTCAGAAGATGAGTGATCTGCAGAAAGTGGCAGCTGTCTGCGCAGGCAGTTTCCAGATGTGGACTATTCTCTGTAGCACACAGTCCTCTTGCCTGCTCAACGGAAATGCTCAGAATATGTCAAAGACAAATCAACATCATAATTATCCTTATTTCTTGGCTCCCAGGCCTCCAAGCACAATCCTTTCAGATCTGTTCTGGTCAGATGTCCAATGGTTCAAATGTCCAAAGTACGGAAGCTTCCTAGCAAAATGGTAATGTACTAAAATATGCTGGTTTTCTTTAATGTACAATATTGCTTTAATGCTGACTGAGTAGAGGAAATATTTCTAAAGCTAAGCTTTTGATAGCATTATTAATATTTTCAGGTTGACAGCATAGAGGTAAGCATAACCAATAGTTAAATAAATGGCTGAAGCTTCCACATACATGCAATATTCTACCACAGCTTTTAACTAATCATTAAATAAAACAGAGCTAGCACATTGCTGTGAGCAAAATAATCTTTCTAACATGACTCTTAAACAACTCAGTAAATCACTCTTCAGTAATTTCTTTATCTAACCGGCTCAGTATCCTTGATAGATTCCTGATAGCCCTAAGAAATATTTGATCAGTGGGTTGCCTACGTGTATAATCTTTACTTATTTGCTACACTAGTTTATCTCATTTTTTCCTAACTGAAACCACTTTTTATTATTTCTTTTTGAAACATTTTCTCTGTGCAAAGGGTGAATTTATTAGACAGCTCAGACTCCTACAGCCCTCTGAAAGACTGAGTGTTTTGTGGTGCTTATGTGACAAATTAGACAAGAGAAATACCTTTGCCCAATACTGCATATTGGCTAAAAAGCTATGCAGTACAGCAGCAGTCATAAAGCCCTGTCTTTAAAATAAATATAGGACTTACACTCCCCTTTACACAGTAAGGAGGAGGACAAGGAGCTGGAGTGAGGGGTATGTGGGTCATCATGTTGCACAGTTTGCGAGTCCGGATGGCTGAAGCCTTTTCAGAGACAGCAGGTTCTTAAAAGAATTGCCTTGATGCAAACAAAAGTCCCTCGTGGCTAAAATTCACAAATGTGTCTAAGCAGGTTAACTCTTTGAACAACGTAAGATTTCCAGCCACTACAGATCAAACAAAAAGACAAGCCCATGGCTTTTGTGCACACAAAGCGCATTGGACTTTGCCCCTACAACTTTCTACTGACAACATTCTAAGTCAATACCTTAAAGTGGCTACCTCAAGGCACATTTCCTGTGTGTCAAGAGAAAGGTTAATGTTGCATATAGTAGTTTCTGTCTTCTGTCAGTACTCAGCAGTTTACTCTCACTAAAATTAAACAAAATCGGCATCCAATTAATGGCATGAGTTTCAGATTGCCTCTGGTATTGCACTTGGTTTAGAATTAAATCTAACTACACCATTAAATCTAATTCATGGCTGATCTGTGGTTCAGAGGGAAATAATTTGCTGGAAGATTGGTTGTGGGTGAGATCACTCCTTGGGAAAAAAAAAAATGTTGCAGCATTTAAATAGCTTATTCTTAGAAATAAAATATCTTCTCAAAATTATTTGGAGCTGTAGGTATATATAAAGTTACACACACCAAAAGCAAGCATCCTTAAAAAATGCATGGCTCCTAAAACTGAAAAGACCAGAATAAGGAAAAATGAATATTACAGAACATTTTCCTTCATTTTTGTGATATTAAAACTATATTAGATTAATGAAGTTAGAAAGTGATTAAGCACCTGGATTCATGGTTTTGGATATTTCTTACACTGGAATGATACATCCAGTGTGCAAAATGTGCTGTGAGGGGAAATTAATGTGCAAAATGTATCTGTATTTTCAAGTAGAAAAACCTACAGTTGTCCAGTAATTAAAGTGCTGCCACTGTGAACAATAAAAATATTTGGTAGCTAAACATCCACATGGTTATTTGCTTTAAAAAAAAAAAAAATATGGATGCTTAGGATTCAGTTAGTTGAAAATGACTCATTCACATCAGTCACTAGAGCTTTTGGCATGAAAATGAGCTCCTGGACTAAGTGACTTCTATTATCTATTGTCTAAAATAGGGAAAAAACACAAGCAAAAACTGAAAGATAACTCTACTTCATTCTAATTTTAGTGATTTTATTTCTTAGGTTTTTTTCTTATACATTTTCCTTCCAACAAAAGTAAAAACTAATGGAAATCCCATTCTTATGAAGGGAACAGTGCCCCAGATCAATCTTAATTTTCTAAATTGAGGTTATGAGTCTGGGAACGTTTTTCTAGAACTCCCATTGGGTAGATTTCAATATTGCCATCATCTGAATAGCTCAGCCCACAAAAAAAAAAGTTATTTCTAAGGGAAAACCACAAACCAAGTCATGGTGCTTGCAGTACTTTCATGTATTTTCAGTTGATGGCAAGTCTTGTGATATTTGTCCCTTTTTCTAATGAGCTGTGCTTCAGACATGATAATACATATGTGTATGAATTTTCACTCATAAAGGCAAGTCTTGGGCTTCCTGATCCTTCTTTTCTTTGAGGAGTAATCAGGAAAACATGAGCTCCTGAACAGAAGGCAGAGATAAAATCCCCTTATATTAGCAAAGAGTGGATAAAAAGTGAATAAAAGAGAGCCAGCTCCTGATTTGGGACTGTCATTGCTACCTTTTCCTCTCTTTTTTGTTGTGCAGAAAACAAGCAAAAAATTATCCCTGTACTTTTAGAGTTGTACCTGTCAGATTAGTTTTCTGGGTGCAGATGTTGATCCCCATATGAAGGAGTTTGCTGCGTGTCTGCAGCACCTCACATGTCCAGGAAATGCTGTATTTATGAGAACTGCCAGACACAATTGCTTTGCAGGCTGTGACTTGCTGACTCTGACATCTGCTGATGGTAGAAAAAGAACCATAAAGCCTATGGTACAAGAAGGCTTGCAGATTGATGGTGTCAGCAGAGGCTTAAGAAGCACAAGTACATAAGAAGAATGAAAGAGCATGCCATGCTCCTGCAGTCAGCCCAAAATCAGTGGGTATTGCCATCTTCTCTAATGCTTTGTGCAAGGAATGAATGGTGGTGATTCCAATCTTCTGCTGCCACTTCACTAGCAGCTTGCCTGCTCTTGCATTTCATGTTGATCCCCTTTCACAAAAGATGAAAAATTGGTAAGTCTTGAATCTGGACCACTGCCACTATGTTTGGCATTCACAGCAGTGGATTCTAACAAATCAATTTCTGCTTTTTGTGGTCTATTCTAGATGTCTATTCTATCTACCTACACAGAATTAGGAAAGAAAAGAAAAATTAGCTACAGACCAAATGAAGCCGTTCTTCTATAACATCTTCAATATCTGCACTAATATAATAAAGTCCATATTTCCCTTTCTTTCTGATGACCAGACTGTCATCACATCAACATTTTTTTTGTTTAGTTTTGACTGTGCTTGTAAGCATTATCTGACATTAAGGTCTTCAGAGATGGTATGTCGGGTTGCATCAAAAGGACAAAAAAATGTTCAACATGCTGTCTTTGGAAGAATGAGTTCCAGCTTTTACAGATCTATTTCAATTAGGCTTTTCATTTCAAGCAGCAAACAGATTTTAGTTCTGACATGTAGACATCTCGTGCATCAGTACATTTACGATTGCATTTACTGCAGCAAAGCTGGTGCCATCACAGTGAAATAATGAATTTCTAAACAAAAAAACAGAAAAGGGTTATTAATCATTTGACAGGACAAGTATCCCATTCATTGCTTTAGTATAAAACTAAACCAAGTTTGCTCCTAGTGATGTGATATATAAATACAGTTCTCAGGGTAAAGGACCCAATTGTTGCTACAATAGTGTAGGATGAAGCATAGAAAGTAAAACTCACATTCATTTTGTAGTGTAATTATACTTCATACTCCCCCCCCCCAAATAAATAAATAAATAAATAAATGCTCATTTCAAGATTATTCTGCCATAAAACATCTAAATCTCCTAATGAGGTCTGAGCTATAATGTGGCTGTACCTCTTCTGGTGTCATTTTTGCTTACTTACTAAAATTTGCTCTTATTTATTATTTTGTTCTTACTTTGCATACCACATACTGTAACCACTCTCATTTTCCCAGTTTAAACTGCACAGAAAATCATTGCCTGACAAATTTTTAGCACTAGAAGTGCCTGACCCTCTGAAAAACACGATACTGTTAAGTCTAGATGGCTTAAATAAATACCACTGTGTAAGCAAAACCTCCTGAAGAAGCAGCATAATACTTAGACCTGTGGTCATTTTTGGAGACAAGGCATCTCTTGAATAGCTAAATATTCCAGGGACACCGCAGCATCCTCTTGGATAGGATGGTAGTAGTTGACAGAGCACAGAAGTTTTAATACAGCACCAGAAACAAATAGATTGACATGCAAATGCCAGACTCTGAGGAAATTATGTGTATCACTTTGTTTATTGCAGCTACCCAAATACACCTGTAGTATGAATTGTAGCTTGTCGTAAAAGATGTAAAATATCTGCACTTTCATGTTTTCAGCTATTCAAAAATAACAAAATTCCAGGTCATTTACTTTTCAACAGAAAATAAATCTGAAGTTGTGGGTATTTTTCATTAGCTCTTAGATACAGTGGCTGTGCTAGAAACCATTATCTAGTACATTTTGCTTTCCAGATAAAACTTTCAAATGCTCACATTTCATTGCACATTGGTTGATTGGATAATTTGAACATCAAAAGAACCTTTCATTTAATATAAGACGAAAAGTTGTCTTTTGCTTTATTAACTTTCGATCAATAAACAAGCAATTTGGAAATGTAATCAGGAAATGCTTCCAATTGGCTGACAATGTATCAAAGCCAGTGCTTGAAGGCAAGAGCAAGCTGTAACAAGCAGTTTATTACCAGTAGCTGTTACTGACATTAGTCAAAACCAAGAAAGATAAAATGGAATAAGAAATGTAATGCTGGAAGAGCCTTGGGCGCTGTGTTCTCTTCTTCCTTTTGAAAACTGCAAGCCTGTCTTTGATATGATAACAAATATAAACTGTTTAAAAACACCAAATGCAGAAAAACTGAGACTAGCCTGTCATGGAGTTAATCCATTCTAGAGTGACATACAAATAGTGTAACATCCAGCGGATATATGTTATGGAAATATTTTGAATTGGATTTACATGTAGTGAACAAATTGGAACTTTTGATTTTATGTGATATTGTAATGTGCATGTTCTCATATTAACTGAATGTAATCCTATTTGAAGATAATGAGTTCTCAATCGGCTCTCCAGTCTGAAACTGCATCAGAACATTTTGATTTTGGCTGGAGAAGGTCCAAGTAGACTTAGAAAAAATTGCCTACCTCAGACTTGGGAGTAAGCCTCAGATCTGAGGGGAATTTACATATTTTTTTGTCCCACACATCATCCATAAAACTAACAGAATAGTGAGCTTTTCTAGTTTGTTTTGACAGTAAGCTATTTGTTTTGCTCTGTGTTGTCTATAGCTCAAAGCAGAACAGTGGGCTGGATTTCACTTCTGTTTTATTGAGCCTGTCACTGAAAGCATCTTGTAGTTATTTCACAATTATTTGTACATATTTTTAACTGAATTAACAATAAATAAAAAGGAAAGAAAAGAAAATATATTTGAGTGGGATTGATTTGAGAGGTTCATAATGAGCATAGACTAACAGATTTCATTTCCCTGTTCTACAATGAAAACTTAGTACAAAAGGATGCAGGAAAAGAACAAAGAAAGTGTTTTGGTTGCTTTTTGAAAGTTCTGTGTGCTGGCATGCTGGGCATGCCAAACACATCACAAGGCATGCTGACACACAATTCACATATTTCATCAGCTCAAAGGGAAGTAATATTGTTATGTTAGATGATTAGTTTTCTGGTTCTTCCAGTTAACTGTTTTACAGATTTCACAAAAGTAGCTACTCCATGTGGAAGTATGACCTCAGATGTACAAAACCCATTAACAGGTCTAATTTTCTCTCATTGGTACATTCCAGTAATGCCTTAAAACTCTCTTAGGCCTGACAATCTGGACACTCATTACATTGATGAGGCACCAGCTGGCTCTGCTGCAAGTTTCTCCTCAGGCAGGAGCCACAGTGCTTGTAAGTCAGGGTGTCAGACCTCACTGCTTGCTTGTTTAGCCTCCACATCTCCTGATAACCTTGCCTTTGACTGTTAATAACTAGGTTATTAACTAGTTTTATGACTGTTACTATCATGTTTTCCCTTGAATTCCACCATATTTGGCCCAAGAACACTCTCAATTGGAAATAGTTTTGAGTCTTGAGGGATGCCAAGTAGACCTACCTCATAACTAGACCTCTTATCAGCTGTAGTGGTACAGAGAAATTAAAATATCATGTTTGAGGAAACGAGCCACTGTAGGTCCACAGATGCTCGTGATGCTACACCATTTTGTACCACTGAGATCCCATTTAGAGTTGCTTGGCATAACTTCCAGTATTGTTCATGAAATATTTTTGAATCAGAACATCTAATACTAACAGACAGCTATCCACTGAAATCAGAGAGTAATTCATGTGTCAAGCATGTGTACCTATCACCAAAGTCTCAGAATTTGTCCTAAATCACATACATTGACATAATCACACTAATCAGGTGACATGAAGAGATGGGGTTTAATGATTTCTCATTCATCAACCAAAGCTAAAGAGAAGAGTTAACCTGATCTCATTTGCAGGTAATCTCCACTATCATAAGGTTTTGCCCATCAAAAAGACATCTGAAAATTAGCAGACCTTCACATACACCCGAAAGTGTGAGGAAAACACTGCAATCACCCTGTTACATCATACCAAATCAATCCAAACCAAACCAAATATAAAAACAAACAAACAACAAAAAAAAAGGCTTTATAACTCCTGTTATAGCGGTTACAAGAAGAGAAGAATCTGTACTTGATAGAAGAAGAAAAATTATTTATAATATCTTTTTTTTTCTAGTTGCACTCAAAAAGTCTTTGGCTTCATTGCAGAGGGTCAGACACCAAATTATGAAAAAAAAAAATAATAGAGGTTTAATATTAATGCTAATACATTTCATGTTCTATGGTTCTATGGCGTAGGGGGAAATACTGAATATGTAAATAACAGATTCAATTTTCCTGTGGAAAAAACAGCTGCAAAAGTTTTGCTTCATTTGGGGCGAAATAAAATGTTTTGTTCAATCTGAAATGAATCACTGTTTTCTTTTTTGGGATATTGTTTTCTTCTTTTCAGTGAAACTGGAGAGAAAATGAAGCTCAATTCATTTTTAATTTTTTTTTTAAAGTGCAAATTTCAACCTTTGAATATTTTTTTTTTAGATCTTTGGAAATTCCTAAAAGTCTTTATCATTTGTTTCAGGAATGTTTTCTTCTTGAAAACAACTTACAAAAAAATGTATAAATTATATCTAGAAATGGGAAAATTAAAATACACAACCAAGAATGTTGCCTAGAACCATCTCTTGTGTCCTTTTTCATTTTTTGATCAACATTATGTTTTAGAAAAAATGCAGATGATTCTAGGAGTATGGGAATGAGACAATTTTGGCTCCATTAGGGTAAGTTAACAAAAATAGTGAGCATGAATAAGATTGAAATACAGACAGGAAGAAAAGGGGTTTTTATGTGTCCTAGAAGATCACGTAATTTTATCCCTTCCTACTTTCTGCATGCTTAACAGCATATCTCGGAGTGAAAGAATTTGTTATGAACTATGAAATAGTTGTGCTAACTTCTTCTCAGAAGAAAATGGCGGGGGGGACACTAGTTCAGGACAAATTGCACTATTCAAAATAGTGGATATGAAAATCACTCTCAGTGGACTCTGGCACCGCAACTCCATTCAGAATTCTCTTTTAAAAAAAAAAATTAAAAAATCTTATTTAATAACTTTTTTTTAATGCATCTGTAAAATGATCAGAAATACAAATGAGCTGTGCTTAATAGTCTCAAAAAAATATGTTCCATTATTCATCTGGACATAGATCCCCTAAATCCAGAACATTGAGAGAGATACATAAATGCTTCTTTGCTATTTTTTATATAGGGTGTGTCAAATCTTTGCCATGTTGTAACAAAAAGGTCTGAAAGAGATCCTTATGTGACCATATAGGTCACATAAGTTCTGCTA
The DNA here is from genome assembly GCA_026283785.1 of Coracopsis vasa. NCBI lineage: Eukaryota > Metazoa > Chordata > Aves > Psittaciformes > Psittacidae > Coracopsis > Coracopsis vasa. The sequence goes on from JANHGB010037987.1 coordinate 19,115, forward strand.
TAGGAACTGTAACAGTAATCTAAAATGCAATCAAAGAGACAAAGCAAACCCTTGTCATAGAAAGAATCATAGAACTATTTAGTTTGGAAAAGACCCTTAAGGTTATCAAGTCCAACTATTAATCTAGCACTGCTAAGTCAAGTCCACCATTAAACCATGTCCCTAAGCACCACATCTACATGTCTTTTAAATACCTCCAGGGATGGTGACTCCCCGGGGCAGCCTCTTCCAATGCTTGACAACCCTTTTGGTGAAGAAATTTTCCTAATATCCAATCTAAACCTCCCCTGGTGCAACTTGAGGCCTTTTTCTCTTGTCGTCATCATATTAGCAAGATAATGGAGCCATCCTAAAAGAAGCCAGTTACACTTAAATGCTGTGAAATAATTGCATTTGGGAGACAGTGACATCTACAGTGATCAGCATAAAGTCACAACAGTATACGTTTAGACTCTAGTATACATTTATTTCTCCTAGAGAGGAATCAGTAGCAGCTCAGTTTTTTAAGCACAGGCAAATAAAAAGTGAAAGGAGATGTTATAGTCTTTATAAATAGCTGATGGAAATGAACATTGAAAAAAAGTTATCAGACCATGTTAGCATGAAAACCTAAGCATAATCCAGTAGTTAATATACTTAGGCTGGAATTTACAGAATGGAGCAAAACTACCATGGTAGGTAAGTACTGAAGCACCACACCAATTTCAGCAGTGCACGCAAGAAGTCTAATACATTGTAAGGTGCTACATTATATATTTATATAAAAGCTTCAGAAGGGCTTAAGAGCAGATGTAGACATTTCCATATCTAAACAAGAAAGGTATCTAGGCTTTCACTACAGGCAGTGCTGATCTGGGTTTTGACTCAATTGATTCTAATATCATTCCAGGTATCCTGCAACTTGGCCTTTAGCTGCCAAAAGATGCAAGCTTCCTGTTGGTCTTGTGCCATATCTTGCAGTAGTAAGTGTGGGTTTAGGGTACTTTGGGACATCTCCGGTAGCACTGGACACCTACATAAATCAAGACCCTAACTCATCCCAAAGTAGGTATTTAGGATTTTGTTTTGATGTCTAAACACAGGCATCTAGCTTTTCTTTTTTTTCCCTTTTTTTTTTTTTTTTTTGCATAAGGCTTAGACTATCCTTTTTGCCCTCCAGCCCTTCCAGAAGGATATTTTCTCTTGGAATTCTTAAGTCACACCTACAAGCTTTTGTCATAATGTCATT
>JANHGB010037988.1:7805-32253 GCA_026283785.1 Coracopsis vasa
GTGGTTTGTGTTATACCTTAGTTACTGGACTGCTCTTATCTCAACCTGTGGGAGTTACATTCTTTCGATTCTCCTCCTCATCCCTACGGGAACGGGGGAGGAGGAAGTGGGGGGAGTGAGAGAGAGACTCCGTGACTGGGTTAAACCACGACATCGTGTCATACTAAACTGAGTCCTCTAGTGCTATGATCAACTTTTCCAATTTTACTTCTTTCTTCCTGACCTAGTCGCCATGAAGCACCCTGAAATAGCTCCTGATGGGTTTCTATTCCCTGCTGACTCTCTCCTGCCAAGTCAGTCAGCGGGGAAGAAGGAGGAGTGGAAAGGAAGTGACGTTCCCATGCCAGTAGCCCTACAGCTCTGACGTCAACTGTGGCAAGAGCTCTGCTAACCTCTGAGACCTGCATTTCTGAACACACCTTCCCACAGAGCTGCCAAAATCCTTCAGGGCAGAGCCAACATCCCAGGGAGAAGGCAAGGATGCTCTAAATTATTTCCCTCAGAAAATATCCAAGATGTTTAACTGAAGCAAATGCATTCTGATTACCAGCAGTTGGATTTCAGATGGAAATTTGCCCAGCTTTCTGCCAGGCTATCCACCCAAGGCAACACTGCCAGAAATTCCCATATCCTGGGAAGCCTACCAGGCACATGGCCAAAGAATTCCCTTTGACCTGGCTTCCAAATTCTCCTGCTCTCTGATTCCCTAGACATTAAGGCTCCTGTGCTGCCCACCAGGAAAGCTTTTAGTGGCACAAGGGATTCACAGCCCTGTTGGTGGGCTGCCAGGGAGACAAAGTTACTTTTGTAACAAACAAAGTTTTTTGATTTTTTTTTTCTTCTTGATTGCATTTGATTTAAAATAAAATCAGAAATGCAAATTTCCCAGGGCTTGGAGATTCCATTTTTCAAAGATTAAGTTAAAAGTTTAGTTTGCGGATGGCCCTTCAAGGTAGGCATTAGATTAGCTGCTGATTTGTTTGGCAGATGGAATAGTGCAAAATCCCCAACACTGATATTTTCCAGGGGAAGGAAATGCTATGGAAAGACTTGAGTGAGCCAAGAAAAACAGAGAGAACTAGAGACAGGAGGATGAGGGGTTAGAAGACAGATTTAAAATTCAAGGTAAGATTGGGGCATAGTTTTTGAACAGTATTATGAACTATGAAACTTTTTGGTTTTGGTTTTGTTGTTTGTTTATTTTCCTACTATTAGACTTATTATTTTCTCAGGAAAAAAAAATCTAAAAAAGAATCATAAATAGTTTTAAGACAAGTTTGAAAATGTTTTAGTGTATTGAAGCACTTTAATTATTGTCCCAGGATGAGTTTGGAGAAGTCAATAAAGTCTGAATAATAAAAATAAAAAAGCTAAAAGGTCAGCTGCTAGTCAGAGACAAAAGCCTTGATTGCTATACAGACCTCCTTTTGCTATCACTGGGAGAGATACAGTGGTAGATTCACTTTATTCTAGCATGTTGGGTTTATATCCTGCTTCCTGGGTAATAATTGAGGAAAGAATCCTGCTTTTTTATAAAGTAATTTTGACTTTCTTACATAAATGGATCAAAGGAAAGAAAGGGCTTTTAAACAGAAACTTTATTTGTGCTTGAAAATGAAGGTGTGAAAAATGAGGCTGTGCTTTAAAAACCAGTCTTTGTTCAGTCTTTGGGGCCAAATTACAAATTGATTTACATTCTCTCTTAACCTCATGTCAGGAAATCACCCATAATTTGTGCAACTCTTTTTTTCTCTCTGAACAGTTCCAAGTGCTGTCTCTGATGATGTCACCCCAATCCCAGTGCTCCAGCTGCAGAGTTCCAGGCAGAAGGAAGGAGATTCAAAATAAATACAGAAAATAAAGTGCTCGGGCTTTCTTCATTCACTAAAAATCAAGCTAAAGAAGGCTGGAGGGGCCTGCAGATGCAAGCATAAACTACCTCTTCTGTTTCTGAATGTCTTTTAAAGGTTTTATTAAATGTTTTCTAGTATATTCTATCCAAACACTTTTTAAATGCGTAGTCCTCAGTATACAGGTAAGCATTTAATTCCAAGTAGTGCTAAATAGGAAATTAATTAGTTCATTTTAAAGTACTTGCAGCATTTGGAAGTCTGAAAGTTGGCCAGATCCCGAGTTCAACTATTTAAAGGAGATTTCATTGATTTCAGCAGAACTGCACACATTTACACCAAATGAAGATTTGACCTATACTCCCTAATATGCTTTCTGAATAGCTCTGCAAAGAAAGGTCTGGATTTTTCTAAGTAACTCTTCCCCTTTCTTGGCTTAATATTGCACACATGTTTTCTCACTTAAACTTTGCCTCATTTGGCTTTGGTTTTTTATGTAGCCTTTGAAACCATTTCTAATGGAAAAATGCAGCTGTTAGCAAGATTTCCTAAAATGTACGTGGAACTAATTTTCCAGGCATTTCTCTCAAGGACTCTGGTGTATCTACAGAAGACATTTTGCCAAAAGGATTTTTGATGTAACAAATAATGAAAAAAAGAATAAAAATTAAAAAAAAAAAAAAAAGAGATGAGAGAAAACGTTCACTTGTAAGGCTAACAAGAAGGAAAAACTCACTTTTAGTAGTTCACGTTTACATACTTGATTTAAAATAAATCTTGAAACTTTCTAACCAGAGAGGTTATGTTGCAGAAAAATCAGTGAATTTTTAGTGTGAATTAAAACAGCAATAATGTGACATAATCTAGAATTGGACAGGTATTATCACCATGGAATCTGATTTATATGCTGTTCGTTTGCACCATGATTTTAAAGACACAAATGACCAAGACTCAGCACACGGTTCACTAAGAATATGAGAGCACATCATAAAGCGCCATGTTCTCAACAGTGCAAGGCAAGGACAGTCAGAGAAGTCAGTCCTTTGAAGAATAGGTTATCAAGAGAAGAGGAAGCAAGACTCAGATCACGTGTCCTTCCTGTCATAATCTCTTCTCTGAGACAACAGTGCTGCAAACTTATCCATGTCCACCACTACCCAAATCGCAATATGAACCTCAAGGTATCACAGATGAAGTTAAATGACAAAATTTTTAGGGCAAATAGACATATTTTTAAACAATCTAATTGGAAAGAGACAGCCATGCAGTTAAATTACAAAACATCAGTCTACTCTTGACTTTGAACTGGCTCACTGCCACTTGGGCATGTGTCTTAAATTCTCAGGGACTGATTCTTTGTTGTCCTTATTCTTCATTGCAATTTATAGCTTTTAAAATCTCAAGCAACTAAACACGAGAGCTCATCTTTGGATAGTTAGAAGTTGCCCCATGAAGTACAAAATTATAGAGAATCATAACTTCATTTCTTTATTATTCCCAGCAGTAAAATATATTTAAGATACTGTCTGGCCCTGTAACTGATGTATGTGAACACATAATTGATTTTAATATGCTTATCCTCATAACAACAGACAAAGAAAAGTGTTATTATTCCCATTTTATTGATAAGTAATTAAAGACAGTTTCATGTTAAATGAAAAATTTGACGTTGAGTCAAAAGGTGTGGTCATACTTTTCTTCCTGCACGAGCTCATCATTTTTGCTTTTTTCCTTATGCAAGTCTAAGACCCTTATGCAACTAAAGCTGCGAAAAGCTTACAAAGCAAGGTAAGAAAACTGAAGAAATTCTCCTTTCAGGTTTATCTAGTCAGTAGATAGATTTAGTACCACCCTAAATGCACTTCACACAATGGCCAGAAATTACTTCAAAATTAATGAGACTATTTCAGCTTGCCTCAAAATGAGTGGCACTTTTGTGACAGAGCAAAAACTTAAACCTGAGCGTTTCTAATGACTTGGTTCCCTGTTTTTGCTGTATCTACTTTTAGGGATGATGTGATGAGTTTAAGAAGAAGACAAAATATGACAATGAAAATCAGAATTATAAAGGTTAATACTCTTTGTTAGATGCAGGAACAATTCCACTTATCTCAAGAGCTAGATTGATATCATAGTTTCATGATACTGGCACTCAAATAAATGAGATCGGTTTATGGATTTCATGCTTCCTTCCTGCCTCTGATGGCCTCCATTCAATAGCTCTTTACTATTCTATTTGACTACTTCAACTCTTTGAGGGGTCAAGCAGCAAATGGAATCAATGAAATGATCCAGGTTAAAGAGAGACCTTTTTCTATTTTGGAGGTCAGGAAAAGGTTACTTTTGAATTACCGCATTTACTGCGTAGTCTACAGTCATCTGTGTCAAAATAACCTGGAGGCAGGAAGAATAGCAACACTGATCAGGTTAGGAGCTGAAAGGCAGTGGAATGGAAAATGTGTAAGTCACATTTCCATTAAAACCAGAATATTGTCAAATGGTGGCTTTATACTCTCAGAGGCAGAGGTGGCCAGAAGCATTTTCTTGGACTGTTTTGGATGACTGAAAACCTAAATATCAACATAAATGTTAAATGCATGTTATGTGTGAGTGCATACAGTAATAAATCACAATTATTAGTAGTAATATTGGTTATTTTCAGAATATGAAAATAAAATGTAAGGAACAATTAAAAATTACATAATTGGCCAACAATGTAGATAGATAGAGAAAAAAAATTTTTGCTGTTAGGTTGTGACTACATACTAATAGTAGCATCCTAGTCATAACCTTACCATTCTCCATACGATGTTTCTAAATTACAATATCTGGATGGTTCCTTAAATACAACAGAGAACAAGTCATATCATGCCACCTTCTTTGAAACGTATATAGAGTTCAGGTAGCTAAAGTATCAATTACTATTACATATGTTTTAAAAAAAAGTCTATACTAATTCCTTTTATGAATTAAAGATGACAGTTATTACAAAATAATGATCCAAGGTTATGTAAATAAACCAAAATCAATTAAAATGTATTAGAGCACAAGCAATCATATTCGTTGATAATTGATACGATTCTGACTGATCAATACAAGATTTAAGAAATTTGTTATATTGACTGTTTGGCATATGCATTTATTGCGCTTAGCACAAACTTAAGCAGAAGAAAGCATTTGTTCAAGGACTCCTTCATTCCAGGAAGAATTAGAACAACGGGGATTAGAAACATTTCATGCCTATATAAGCTCTATGAACATAGACTACCTCATGTTACCTCAAAAAGCAATATAGACTGCATGGCATAGCTGAGAACAAGTACTGGGTGTGGGAAGTAACATAAAACTTGTTATTGCCAGAAAGCAAATACTTCACTGATACTCACCCTGAAGTTCATTCCCCTGCATTGAGAAAGCGGTAATAAAATGTCTCTGCATCTTGCCTCCATGAAATTTCTCATCCTGTTTTCAAATTCTCGTTAGTAACCTTGCTATAAAAAAAATATTTATTTTGAGGGTAAAGATTTAGCTTGTGTTCACCAAGCAAAGAACTGCAGTGGCTTAAGATGTTATCACTGTCCAGTTGTTCATTACTGCTTCACTGGCTGATACTGAGCCACTAAGAAAACAGTGAGAGGGAAAGTGTACCTCTGCCACTGAGGTTAATGATCAGACACAAGGCTCATTCTTCTGTTCCTCTTCTACTTAAAACTTTATTCCGCCTCTTTGTATTATTATAAATGTTCTATTCACCAAAGAGTAGAGCAGAGGGACATTTTAATGTTGAAAATGAAAACAAGAACATCTTGATTCTGAAATTAATTACTTGGAAACAAAAACTGCTTTGGTTACACTAAACAAAGGATCATTTATAAGATGGGCCTAGTCCATTTATGACAGTTTTGAGAGGAGGCGGGCATTCAGATTAGGAAAGTATGTCATTTGAAAAAAAGTCATTTTTTTGTATATGTGTTCTCCTTGCTAGTGTGACTGTAGAGACAGAATTGCAGGACTCCTGAACTGACTGTTTAAAACTCACAGTTATGAGTGCTTTGTCCAATGGGAAAGAAACGTTATGCTCCCTGATTATTTTTCACAAGGAGTTTGAAACAGAGCTGGTTTCTAATTGCATAGTTTTCAACTGGTTACAGTGATGTAAAAGTAGATTAGTGAATGCTTCGCAAGACGGCAAAGGCCTTTTTAGGGAGACAAAACAAACTAAAGTATTAGCCATTGACATGGGATCACTAAGTCAAGAATTAGCTATTGGCAAGACTTTGGCGACATTGATAGGAATGGGTATGGATCCTGCAAGCCTCCCTTACCTTGCAGGTAGTTTATCTGACAAATATTTTGTTACGTCTATATGATCTCCAATTTGCTATTTACTTTCTCCATGTCTTGTTTAGTTCTTAGGGGTTTTTTACCAGTGGTATAGTTTAGACAGTTGCATTATAAATGGCACTGATTTAGTCATTTGTGTTCCTTTTATAATGAGGGGGGAATAAACAGACTCTTACATCAGATGAGTCATCTGGCATGTATTTTAGATATCCACTTTGAAATTAGATGCATCCCATGAGGTGCAGGTGTCTGCCTTTGGGCAGATCAATCCTACTCGCTGCATCCAGGTGTTGGCTTCAGCTTTCCTTACGCATACACCAAAGTAGTTTCTGAATTCAATTCAACATAAAGTGAAAGAAACAGAAGGAAACAATATAACGAGCAGATACAAAAGTAAGTGAAAACATTAGTAAAGCTTTTAGGGAAAGACAGATGCTAATGGAATTATGTGCATTTTAAAACACAATACAGCACAAAATGCACAACATGAAATCCCAGCAGTTTGTGACCTCAAAAATTCAGAGCTAGCTGCAATAGAGAAATTTTTGCAGCTAGATGCCATAATGCTTACCTTGTAGGTTCCTATTCACTAGATTTGAATAGAAGATATGGAGTAAGGTGATTAAAATCTAATACCTCTAGGCACTTATGCTCACTGTCATCCTGCATTGAATGGGAAGGATGTGGACAGTTTGAAAAAAAAACCCTACAGTTGAACAAGAAAGTAGAAAATGCTTAACAGAGGAATGTACCTAAGACACCACAGTTTTCTAAAAAGCCCATATACACAGACAAGGATGCAAGTTTCTTCATCCATTTTGAATCCAGATTTTTACGCTTCTCCTCAGAGAAGGTGTCTGATTATTCTCACCTTATTAAGTCCCATCTAATTATTTTACAAAGTGCCTGAAGGAAAAAAAATATTCCTGGCATCCACAAAATGCATAAGGGCTTGATCTATCTTATTATGATTATTTCAGTTTTTTAACCAGTGACTGTTGTATGTACAATGACAGAACATTGCTGGGAGCAGAGGCAAGAGCACAGGCCTCCTACTTCTTAGATGAAAGCCCCAAAATATTGAACAACGTACTAAGACTTCCTTCTTCAAACTCGCCTTTTCCCTAAGTATTAAATCTCCTTCTATGTAGTTCAATAAAAGGAAGCAGACTGAACATTCTGAGGAATTTACAGATCCTAGATGTCATTTTCTGGGTCAATGCTCTAACCACTAGATTATTAACAAAAAAAAAAAAAAACCACCAACCAACCAATCAAACAAGAAGACACCATGTTATCCTTCCTCTTTATACTTGGAAGAAGTGTAACTGTGTCTACATTTTACTACATCCTTCATTCAGTTACTGAGTGTAATGAGCACATAAAAAAATCTAAACTCCAAGATTTTGTAGGATCCAAGAATGAGAGATTTGAAGATGGCAAAAACATGTGAACCTACACACAAAGATAGGGTTTCATCTTTCTAACTTTACACTTAACTAAAGAACACAAGTTCTGATCCCAGCCTTACAGGCTCCTTTCCCTAGGCAATTGAAAAAGACACAAGCTATATTTTTCACTAGATTGGAATATTTATCTTTATAGATTAATGCTGCTAAATTTGGTGTCTTAGACACCAAATGCCTAAGTAAGGAAGATGAAGGTTGACCCACCCATATCTTAGCTTAGATGCCAAAATCCTTACTTTTAGATCACATTATTTTTTATGTTCCAGCCCTGACATCTCAAAAGAAAACAGAAAAAGTAGAAAGAATGAATTAAGAAGAGCATCAGCCAACAAGGATTTCATCAGTTTACATATAGCAGGTGAGGTTCTCTACCAGCATACCCTAAAAACACATATTTATGTATAATCAGTTGTTGTATCAGTAGAATCAGCCTCCCACACAGCACACAAAATGGGAAATCTGGCCTAATGAAACACAGTGTATACACTTGGTTAAAGGATGAGTTTCACAGGAAAACTGTAGCTCCTTTATCATGTGATTAGATGCATGACTGATTATGAAGATCGGTATGCCCAAATGCATCTTTTCTCCATTAAACACTCTTTTGGACTATATCAATCACTGCTCTCAATCTCCATGGAAATTCTGTACAGATAGGTTTGCAGAGGACTTTTTCTCTTTGGTCTTGAAAGAAAGTCAACCTGTGAAATAAAGGTAGACCATGAAAAATAAGTTGTTCATAATTTCCAAACACTATTGAAATGCTTCCTGAAAATCACTTTAAAACTTCGAACACAAAAAACTTGGAACCAGATGACAGCTCTGTCAACCTTAAAAATTATCTTAATTCATATTATATCATCTCTGTGAATAACACACTTTTGCATAGGTTTTAAGATTCCAACTACATTTTTGACTCAAATCTTCATCTTTCAATAATTTCCTGTCTTTATTTTTTTAAATGGCCTCCTGCTTTTTCCCACCATATCCCTCAGAATTGTCAGAGACACCACCAATGCTTTAAATATATGTGTACTATAACTTTCCTGGTAGATTAAGATCAGAAAGAGCAGACTTAACTTGATGATTCAGAAAATGATGAAGGGCTGAGAAAACTAGATGACCTCCTAAATCCATCACAGACTTAGGTTTTTAGAACAGCCTGTTGCCAAATAAAAACCAATGACAGAATGGCATACCAGGCTTGAGCCTGACTGAATTTACACCCTCTGAATGAAAGCTCCAGCCTTCAGCAGAATGTCTCATTTGGCAATGAGAACTGACTGCTGGTCTTTTGTTGATTAGGTCTCAGAGTTCTCTATTGGTTTGCATATATATACTGTAGTAATCCAGGGAACAAAGTCTGGAAGGAATTTTTATTTGAGCCTACAGCTGACACATTCCAACTCAGTATCCGTAATAATTAATATATATTACATTCTTGTACCCCTTCCTTCCCCCCCAAAAAATGGCACAGTGGAGGCTTTGCTTCAGGAAAGCTTCAGATGCAATTTCCTGTACCTTCTTTATTTCTCCAAGGTATGATAAAGTGCTACCCATCCTCCTCAGGAATTGGTAGCATATATTTATCTTCTGTCCTTATGACTGTTGCTACTTGCTACCCACACACAGTCTTTTAGGCAGGAGAGGGAATAGCAGCTTGCAGTCAACACTTTTCTGTCCTCTCTGATGATATGACAAGTCCATATAGGAGAAGGAAACATTACCTTAATCTCCTTACAGGTCTCTGCATATGGCACCATTCCGAGCATAGTGTAGCTCATGCCTGTTTGCAGGCACAAAAAGCCATGAGCTTTTAGGTCTTTGTATTTCATTTGTGCTTGCTTGATAGAGCTTGCTACAAGGCTGTTCACAGCTCTCCATCCGTGCACTGGAATCTCTTGAAGCAGAACTATAAGGATCTCCCCCCTTTTTCTTATGCCTCTCTAGAATTAAAGCAAATTGGTGAAAGTTTACTGGTTTATTTTACATTTTAAATTTAAACTGAGTCATGGGTTAACCACATTTCCACACCTGGGATTTGTTTTTCTTGGATTTAGTTTATACCTTTAATAAGTGTTTGAGCAAATGTGCTAAGGAAATACTTTCCAGTTTTACTATTATTATGTTGTTACACTGAACTTAGTTTCAATTTTTGTTTTGAAGTAATTTTATTTTCTTAACAAGTTCCTTCGAAAGAAAACCTTTAATTTCAAATCTGGGCTCTTCTCCCCTTTCAGTTACCTCTTGCATCCACTTGTTTTAAGTCTGGTGGTAATGAATGAATTCACACACAGGTGGGCACAGAAAGTTAGCAGATCTCATAGTTTATTTTTAATGTGGTTGGATTGGTGTTCTTTACACTCTCTTCTTGCCAAGCTAAGAGTGAAAGTGTTGGGGTGATCTCATCCACAGAAAGGTGTGTCTACTTGTCCCTTTCACAGGTGCAGCAATAGAAATCCTACTCGCTTAGTAACTGAAAATCCATCGTGTTTGCTCAGTATATTGCAGTCCTGCTTCTGCTCTGTGGGCAAGTGCTGGAATTGGCTCAAAACCAATGTCAATTTATTATTGTTGCTTTTTAAGTTCAGAGACAAACCCAAAATTTTGGGAACTTGATTCAAAGTTGCATTTAATATCTCCAGGAAGTTCCATGAGAATGACAAAATCTTTCTCTTCTCAGGGACAATCTAATTTCCTGTTTATTTTTATGCAATCTAATGCCATGTAGCCCATGTTTATGCCATTTCAGGCTTACTCATGACTATATAGTCAAGAAACCATATAGTGTCCAGTGTAATGTACACGCACCAAATACCTCCTCTGGGAGGTCCTTACAATTTACAGATGCTACTCAGATGAAAATTATATCTTCCTTACGTTAATCTTATCACTCTTAGTTACAACCCTGTTAATGATATTACACATAACTGTTGTTCACCATTGGTGTTTACACTTAGCAAAAGCATATAGCCTTTTATCCAAACTATTAAAGTGTTGCAGCTGACACAAATTAGCTCCCACCTGTTAGGACCGGTTAAGTAACAGGGGAAATATTCAAATAATTATTTATAGGTCTGTTTGCATCCAATTTGCATAGCACATTTTGCAAGCATTAAGGCAAGCAAAGTAATATCTGCATAAATGTGAATGACAATGGAAATTGCTTGGTTGCTTAGAGGTAAAACTCATTTCAAGTGGTTTCAGAATTCAGGTGGTGACCATACTTAGGTCTGGCCCAGCAAGGCAAGTGCAGAAGGAGAAGCAGAGAAGTCATAGACAGTGAATAACAAATTACATGCAGCATGTAGTCTTCGAGAGAACCATATCTGTTTAAGTATGACTGGAAACAGTGAGGAGACACCAGCAGTGAGGCTCAAGTTAGTTACATTTAACATACATGGCGGTATAGCTTTGAGATTCAAAGTGAACCCATCCAGTTGATGTTCCACAAAACAATTGCATTGGCTGTCATTCTCTCTGTGCTCTCCGGTCACCCAGCTGCCTCATCTGGTAGTGAGTAGTAGTCAAAGTGTGTCTGCTAAATGAGACCTGTCCCTGCAAGCAGTATGGACAGAATTGTCACAAGGCACCCATCCCATTGTGGACTTGGGCGTCAGCTATCAAAAGCAGCAAGGATTCACTATCCACTTTCACAAAAGGAATGTTCATGTTAAAGCCCTCATCAGTATTGAACTTTGCCCGAAATGTTTTGGCCATGCACATGGGCACACATGTAGCATTGGAATGGTTTACTTTCTAATTCATGTAGGCAGGATCCAGTACACATACTCTTCCTGTTTATCTAGCGAAAGCTAGGTTGGAAAAAATTCTTTCCAGTTTTACCTGCAGTCATGCACAAATCGCCCCCCAGTATCTTTGGAGAGGAACCAGAAGCAGTTAGAAAGAGCCAAGTGGAGTAGTCAGAATCAATACTCAGGAGAGGCACAAATCTCACAATCCAGAAAGTCAGATTTATATCTTTATAATCACGGCTTTGCTATGCTTGCTAGTTCCCTCTCTTTCTCTAATCTCCAGCAAAAGTTTTGCCATTGGACTCGCACTGGATGCCAAATCACTGTATCACTATAGAACTGTATCTGTGAGACACAGTACAGCATTTAAGTAATACCACAGAGCCCGAAAGGTCAAAAGAAATTTGATATTAGCTTAATCTCAATTTTTATGCTTGTGCTTAAGGACAAAGGTAATACGATTTTGGCAGAGAGTCATTATCTTAAATCTACTAGCAAGCTGGAGGGGAATAAAACCCTCAATAAATACTGCATTTTAAAATGTGAAATAAATTTCTGTGCTCCCTGTTTACAGGAACAGGTAGGAGGGAATTAATCAAAGGATATTGTGATCAGCTGCACTCCAGTAAAACATCTACCATGTGAATGTGTTGGCTGACCTGCCCAACCACCTCTTCACTGAAAGTTTGTATGCAGTGAAAGGAGGGAGAGGAGGAGTAGGGGGAGGAAATGGAAGCAGAAATTGCATGATGGAAAATTGTTTCTGCATGAAATGTGCAAACCAAAACACCTGCATGATGAGCAGATCATCACCCCAGCCCTACAGGGAGATTTATAAGACTTTTAAATACAACTTTGCTCCAGGCCCTTAATTAACACGCAGATCAGTCTGAAAGTAGAACTAAAATCTAATTAAACTTTGCATTTAGAGAGTTTACATTAAAAGCACCGAGCAACTGCAAGACCAATTTTATATATTGCCCTTACAGCAAACACAACAAGTACACCCTAAAGTAAGGAATGCAGACTGTTTTCTTTGTGTAATGCTTCTTTCATCCACATGCTCACACATACAGAAGATCCATGTAGGTCCCTCAGTATGGCTGTATTCTTGAAAATGGGGGAAGAACAGATTCATCTGATCTCTAAATTTCAAACATGACCACCTACTGTTTTATAACATTTCTTCGCTACAATTTATTTTACTTAATTTGTCTAAAAGCTCACTGTGTAGCTTAGTTTTGTTTGTGTTCTCTTCATAGCCAATGAAAACGGGAACCTCTGTATGGCAATTCATTCCACGTACATCAGATACCTCTTTCGGGTCAACAGAAACCTTTGTGTGGAAGTGCCAGTCTTCTATTCAGTGCACAGTATGTTTAACACAACCATCTTAGATTAGATGGTGCCTTTGAGATGATTAAAGTTAGTTGAGTTGAATTCCCAGTCATAAATTAAGCACATTAATATTTCTATCTGTATGTTGGGATAATTTGAGGAAATACACTATAATGAACAAGTTTGGACATTTTTGAGGCTAGACATTTTAATCCAGAGGATGTTACTCTGGAGATAGCTTGCTCTATACTCCAGAGTTTTTCATTTGAATCCAGAAAAATCTTTGCTAGTTATCACTAGGAAGAGGTGCTTGAATTGTGAAGATCTGACAAATAGCAGATCTGGGTATTAGGGTGGATACAAACAAAGGGCTGCAGTTTGAGGTGCTGGAACAAAAGTTTCAAGTGGCAACAGCCTAGGAGGAAAGGAGTTAGAAAAAGTATTTCTGTACATAAATATATACCTGTGATTTTTGGTAGCACATAGGTTTGCATTACGTAGGAAGATGCATGAGAGCAGGAAACAGCTTGATTTCTGTTGCCCAAAGTTGTCGAAGTCATAGCAATATGGTGAAGCTTACTTTGGGATAATGAAAATGCACAAGGCACAGCAGAAGAGACAAGATGCAGCTGTTCACTTGGGCCTTTTAGACAGTTTTTTAGGTGACCTAAATATTCTCTGTTACCTAATTCTAACTTCTGTAAATACTGGTCTGCGTTTGAATCATAAAAAGGCTGCATACCTTATCACCTGCATAAGAGAAAACCAGATAGTTTTTGTCCTTATTTTATCCTTAGAGGGCAAAATGAGAAAGGGCTGAGGGGAAGGCAAGCTCTCAACCGGTGGTGTTTTCATTTAAAGCAGCGATGAAGTAAGGGGAGACTTTTCAGTCCTTGATGCTACTTGTAAGAGCTGTTAGATCAGTTGTGTGTTTAAGAAGAGGTAAAAAGGGAATTTCAAAAGGAGATAGCAATTGCTGTACTGTTCCGAAGATTGTAATATGAAATAATAATCCTCTAAATACCTAGAATATATTTTTTAGTGTAAAACTGTACCCGGACCAATTTTAAAGCTCCTATGGAATCATATAGAGGCATTAGCACAGAAAACTTTACATCCAAGGATAGTTTTACTTGTAATTGAGAAGTACTTCTTGGGATTAGCTATTTGCTTGTAGTAATGCACTTCCTGTAATAAAAAAAAGATAGCAGTTTCCAGCCAAGAAAAAGCATTTTCTTTACACTAAGTGTATGCAGTGATCACTGGGATGAGACTCATATTAGAATATGTGAATTCATTTTGCCTGCATTTAGACACCTATAAGATAAATGTCCATTTAAAACTAGTTGTTTAATCTCTCCCATTAATCCACTGGAATTCTCTCACTCATCCTTTCTCCCTCACTGTCCCTCTCTGTTGACTGTGGAAATACCTAATTAAAACAAGATATTTAACTTATAGGCAGCTAAGGTACATGTAATGTTGTTTCTGGGTCTGTGTATTTCCCTAGCCAACTGCAGAAAAATTCACAGCCTTAGAAATATCATCAATAAATAATACTAAAAACAAACACATTAGTGAATAATTGTTATACTCTTCATGACTTTGCAGCTTTCTTTTTCTTTGCATTTTCAAATCGTCCTAAATTCTCTACAGAGAACATAGAGGTCAGTGTTTTATTATTTTTAATAATATCATTATTTAGAAGTGCCCATAAAAAAAAACCACTTGTTTTTTTTTATACATTTTAGGGTATCCTCTTGCATTACATTGTACTTTAAAATAGAATCAAGAAACTTCAAGCACTTTCACAAAATACAACTGTCAAAACTGGTATTTTGTTTCTTTTTTAAAAGCAGATGTTTCTCTTTGTTGTTTTCTAACTCTCTGGTGAAAAATTATTAGGTAATTCTGCACTTCCAAAAATTATAATGACAAGTTTTGTTGAGAAACATACATCCTCCCAAAATGTTTATGCTTTGTTAAAACAACCATCCTTGAAGAGCCCATTTTTACTCCAAACAGATCTTCCTATAAACAATTGGGCAGAAAATGTGCTTTATCTGAATAGAATTTGACAAGAAAAAGAGGGGGCTGTAGTTGAAGGCAATAACTGAAGATATCGATGATTTTAATTAAGTTACCAGAACTAGCAGAGACTTGTAGATCCTTAGATGAGTCCCTAATTTAGATCCATAACAGTATATAGTTTGTATTCTATGGAATAGCACAAAGTTCAAAATTTTTATTTAAAGTACCTTTGGTGATTTAAATGCTTTTGGAAACGTTTGTAAAACAACAGGAAGATGGGATGCTCTTGTGTGCTAACATCCTTTCCATTAGTTTAGACAAACACTGGTTGCATTAACAGAGCACAGGCTTCAGCACATGGAAACCATCAAGATACCTGCTCTGGCCCTGGATACTGTGTGCGTTGATTATGGGCTCATTTAAAAACCATATTATCCCAGCTTAACTCCTGCTGCTCTCTGACTTAATTAAATGAAGCTTTCACTAAGTAGCAACACATCTTCCCGGTAAATATATCCCACACCTTCAGCCTTGGGGAAGCATTTCTCATCTATGCAGCTGTAAGCCTGAGTCCATGGTGTGATACAGTGAGCCTGGAAGTGTTGACGATTGGTGTTGAGGTTTTCAGCAAGGGCATGATAAGGGAAAAGGTCTGGGATCTATAAACTGGAGGACATCATAGATAATACCTGACATTCTTCTCTCTCTCCCTTTTGGTTTAATGTTAATTCAGATTGCATCTATCCATACTAATGCAAAAGCACAGGGCATGGTTTTAGTGAGATGATTAATAATATCTGTCTTTCTTCCTTTCCCTTCCCCAGTACACTATGCCTTCCTTCAGGCAGCACACGTCCTTTATTCACAGGAGGAAAAAATGATCATTAACAGCTTGGGTCCCACTTCTCTGGCCAAGGGCCTAAAACCCATCTGGCCAGTGGCTTCACTGTGCAAGACATGTTGTGTGATTCCAGTGGGTCTGGTTCCCTCCAGAACATGGTAGCTGGGGCACGAAGACTCCCAAGACGAGATCATGCATAACAGGGAGGTAGCCAGCCAAACACAAGCTGATCCATGGGTCTCAGGAAGCAGACCATGAAATATTCTCTTCAGGAGGTGCTCATGTAAATCAGGAAGTGGTAGCACCAGCCCGAATGGAATAAAGTATAAGAAACAACTTTTATGATTTTGAGTAAATGTCTCTACATATTAGCTCATTTCTGAATATCAAGAATGTGTTTCATTGCCATTTACCTCCGGCTTACCACAGGGTCCGAGTATTCACAAACGCAGTTACTGTGGCTATTTGATACCCGAACTTATCACACATGGTTACCTGTTCATTTGCTCTGTCTTTAGCATAACACCATGATGAAAATTGTTTTTGTTTCACATGTTTGATATTTATGTTGGATAGCTGCAAGATATAATGAAAATTCATTTTCACAGCTGGTTTGAACCTGCTTATTTCTGCTCTTCTGAAAGGCAAGAAGACAGAAAGATGGGATATCTCACACAGGGAGGTAAAAAAGGAAAGAAACAGAGAGAAAATGATGAAAGTGTTCTGCAGATGAAAACAATATGAGAGAAAAGTGATTATTTTTTTCTCTGAAATAAGACCTCCCAAAATACTTTCATTTATTTATGTAATAGTAGGGTAGGTCTTTGATACTGCTCCTTTATATGTCACCAGTGCATGTCCACAAGGATCTGTCAGCTTGGTTAGAACCCATCAATTAGTTTCTACAGGCTTTGAATCAGCCCCAGCACTGCTTACGGGCTCTCTTTCTCTATCAGATCTGTGTAAAGAAGCCTCCTGCCAGCAGGGGGTGGGTCTGGTCTGGAAACAAGAACAAACCAAAAATGCATCTTAATGCACCAGACACCACCCTGTTTTAATCATTATATTTATTTATAACAGTATAATAGGGAAAGTGCCAAGACATTATCTAATACACGGATGGTGCCTCAGCAGCTTTTCATCTTAGTCTGGGAAACATTAGGACTTCTTGCTTCATAAATAACACAGTGAATTAAGTCTTCTCATAGTATCAGCACCATATGTTAATAACAAACATATTTAAAATGTTTATTTGAATAGCTTCAAAAGGAGATATTACAACAGATCAATTGAACTATAAACACTATTAAAACACTTTTTGAACTTTGTCACTAATGCCCCTTAGAGAAAAATACTGATGAGAAATTTCAGAAGTACTGGGGAAAACACAACATTTCTATATATGAACTTTTAATTTCTAACTACCTTTATTAGCTATGCGAATTCACTGGTCTCAGTAACCTATGTGCTTACTATTCTCTCTTAGATGCATAACAGCAAATGCTGGGCTGTGTTACTAGTCTGTGGTCTTCCATCATTATAAACTTCTTCTATTACAGAGAGCTTCAGTGCTGACATTTATAAGTTTCTGGGTGATGTATTAGAGTTACCATAAATACAGCTGATAGTAGCAGTTGCTGCGGCCACAAATTAGGCTAGTAAATCAAACCTAAGTACTCATATGTCTATTTTTGAGAGAAAGCCTCAAATTAGCTGATTATTCTATGCAAGTTCACATATCAGAGAAAAATATGAGTTCTCCCTAAGTGACACTCTAGTTTTTTCCATTCTCCTTGTTTGTTAACAGTACTGCCATCAGCATTTTTTTCTCTTTTTCAAAGAGACTCACCATTCATTTCCAAAGGCAGTATCAAACAGTAGGTCAGCTGAATTTTTTCATGCACTGCTTCCTTTAAATACATTCTTGAGTGAACACTGCTAGCTGTTCAGACAGTGATGGGACTAGTCAGTGGGAAAGAATATTTAGACTTCTGTAATACAGGAAGATGCTGATTTTTTTTATCTATACCCAGCCAGGTTAGTTAGCAGAAAATATGGTTACACAATGAAAACATTTTCAAAGGTTTCCACAATGGATTAAAAATTAATGCCAGAGGTTCATGCATCCTGAAGCAGCCCTTTTAAAATAAAAAAACAGTGATGCCAAAGTTTTGATCTAATGCAAGAAAACAAGTAAAATATTATGTTGGCTGGGATTCATTTGCCTAAACACAGGCATCTAGTATCATATAATTTAAAATGTGCTAAGATCTGTGAGGCAGTTGTGCATGGCTGGCATATGTGATATAGGATCTGTAAAGGACTCTTCTACAAAATCAGTTGGAGGTCTGGCAGGATACCACAGAGCATCTGCAAAGACATTACATTCCTATGCACTGGCAAATGGATCTCAGCCACGCTGACAAAACCCCTAGTTACCACTATGTACAGTTAAACGTCTAGGTAGGTTCAACAGTTCCTTTATGCTTATGTTCCAGAGACATGCCTCCCTCCTTGGCTATTTCCTACAATTTCAGTCATTCTGAGAAATTGGGTTCTTTGTGGATCTTGAAAATCTCCCCGCATATCTGCCTGGTCTAATTATCTGTCCCAGATGTGAGGGGCTGTTTCTGGCTACAGGTCTGCTAAACTCAACTTTGTAAAGGAGTCCAGGGATTG
Source organism: Coracopsis vasa (assembly GCA_026283785.1). Taxonomy (NCBI): domain Eukaryota; kingdom Metazoa; phylum Chordata; class Aves; order Psittaciformes; family Psittacidae; genus Coracopsis; species Coracopsis vasa. Next base: position 26,113 of record JANHGB010037988.1, read on the forward strand.
GTTTATGGGCTAAGCACGCTCTTGCTTGTAGAAATGAATTCAGTAATTGTATTGTTTCACATGCCTCACGGAAGTTGTATATTTGAAGCTCTTTAAAGCAGTTAAGCCTTTCTGCAGTTTCCAGTCTTCAACAGTGAAGCTTGTGTAACACAATGGAAAGACAGCAGTAAAATAATTCAGCTGGACTTGGCAATTTTGAATGTAGTTGCACAAGTATGGTATTTTCCATCCAAATCCCTGAAATTTCATGACCTAGACATTGGTGCTCACAGGCTGTTTCAGCACGTGTGGATGGTCTAGGGCACTGTGTTGTATGAACTTAACTCTTAGTATCAATAATATGACTTAGAAGCCAAACTTTTGAAATCAGTGCAAACTCAGAGTAAAAGAAAAGACATTTTGACACAGGAACCTGAAAAGCAAGCTGTCTGAAGAGCATTGAAAGAATATAAGCCAAGGACTCCGGAAGCTAGAAAATACAAGAAGTGGTTTGGTATTGGCCACCTTTTTCTTCAGGTATACGCATTACAATGTGTTGTGTAACTACATTCAAACCTGTCACAGAGCATGAGCTATATCAGTGCACAGGACAGCACAGGTTCTGGATAAGAATGAAAACACCAGACAGCTACTCGTGCAATAAACACTATCTCTCAGAGACTGAAAAAAAGAAGAAAAAGAGCAGTGTAAGGCTTTGTTTCGGTCTATTGGTTTGCTATGTTCCCAGGCCATAGATTTTACTATGTTATGTAAGCTATAAAGGTGCGATGAAAATGAAGGTAATCACCAGCTGTAAATTGGATAAGGGATCCCTAATCAATCCTTGCACCTTTGTCTCCTAACAACCCCATTATTGTACTGTATGTACACTCCCTTTTAATACCCATAAAATGTCAGCTATGTGCTCTTTGTCAAAGATGGCTTAAGATTTTTAAGTACTTTTCTTGGTACCATAGTTTCAGAATGTGGCAAGAAAAACTAATGCAAAATATTGTGATTACTGTTGCATTTCATATGGGCTTTAATCCATATTTCTCTTGTTGCAAATAGTTTGCCACTTTAAGGATGGTCATGTATTCTGCCTCTGTACCAACAGAACAATACTTCTGAATACGTAGATGCCACCAAGCTGTGTGGGGTGGTTGATTCACTTGAGGGAAGGGGTGCCATTCAGAACAACCTGGACAGGTTTGAGCAGCGGACTCATATGAACCTCATGAAGTTCAACATAGCCGAAAGCAAGGTCCTGAACCTGGGTCAGAGCAATCCTCAATATCAGTACAGACTAGGGGATGAATTGATCAAGAGCACACCAGTGGAGGAGGACTTGCAGATGTGAATGCTCCATCCCTTGAAGTGTTCAAGGCCAGGTTGGACAGGGCTTTGAGCTACCTCATCTAGGGGAGGATGTCCCTGCTGTTGGCAAGAGGATTGGACTACATGATTTTTAAAGGTCCCTTCCAACCTAAATCATTTTGTGATTCTATGAATAGAGCAAAGTCTAAACTAGCCCCTGATTTCTGTCACTCCTTTCCACTTCTTAGAGCAGCAGGAATACATCTTCAAATAGTATCCTTGCTTCAGGGGCATGCAAGTTGTAGGTGCTTCAACCAAACTACAGTAAAAGAAACATTCATATTGGTTTGCAATCCCTGAGTCTGCAGACTGAGACCTGAGCTTCTGAGCTGTGCCACTTACTTGTGAACACCTAGCTGTGAATTCCATAGTCCTGCTGGACTCTTGGATCATTGAAATGTTCTGTAAAAGCTGAGGAAGGAGGGGGAGGGAGGGGTGTCAGTTCCTGAATTTGCCTCTTCCCATGTTGGGAAGGAAAAACTCTTGGACAGGAAAGAACATATGTTGTGACTACAATGGGATTATTCACTTTGCATGGCAGGATCAAATTGCTGTTTTGAAATAACCTTTCTGTATTAGACATGCTAACATGCTGAAAGGAAGAAATAGCTCACATGAGTACTCAGATCATCCTCCAAGATGAAGGAATGGTACCAGTTTTGACTTTTGTTATTTTATCCAGTCTTACAGCCTCTCATGCAGTCTTGGTCTGATTACCAGAATCAAGTCTGAGAGCTTTAGGGAAGTCTACAGGGTACATGGCCAATCTCTACAATGGCAGAGTTTATGCTAAATACAGCTCTTAAATATTATTTTAATTTTTTTATTATATTGTTTGAAGTGGAGCCACTCAGTCTGCCTTGTGCAGTCTGCCAATTTTTAATCATGAACTGAAATTTGAAATGCTTATTTTATTAGGGCCAAAGATGCCAACTTTGAAAATATGATTATTAATTTTAAAATGATGGTTTAGTTATTCTGTCTCCAAAAATGCAGTCAAATCTTCTGTCTGTAAATTTAGAAATACATGTAACTTATTTATTTTGCTGTTTCTCTAAGAATGTAAGAAGTGGGGTTTTACAATAAAATCTTTATGTGATTAGAGTATCCTGTAAACATCTTATACCCACAAACAAGGTTGATTTGTGTGTCATTTAACCCATATTAAGCCATTATGTCAAAATATTTAACAGCTGCCTGCTCTTCATTTTCGTTTTTCAGTTTAGTGGAAATTCCTCCTGCTAAATTCTTTGCTGTGCAGACATTTTCTATTGCACACCTTTTTACCATTGGTCTTTAAAAGGATTTTTTACCCGTGCTTATTGATATTTAATGATGGGCAAGCCACCAGAAGTTCAGGTCTCAAGATGGCCTTGTTACTCAATTTTGGTTTTATTCTACTTCTATATTTGAAGTTGAAACAAAAAACAAGTGAGTAAAGAACTTGGCTCTCTACACTATGGATCTCCATGACCTTGAAAAGTGTATTCTTTATAGAATAATAGAATAGTTAGTGTTGGAAAGGACCTTAAGATCATCTAATTCCAATCCTTCTGCCATAGGCAGGGACACCTCACACTAGACCACTTCACCCAAGGCTCTGTCCAACACTTCATGTCCACCACTCTTGCTTTTCATGCAAATAGACTGCTTTACTGACATTGCTTGTTGTTTGCTCAGTAAGACACTTGACAAGGTCTATCTTTTTGTCTCATTTTCTGCCACATTTAGGTCTACTGATGTGACTCTACGAATCACATTTCTTCAATGAATCTCTAATGATCCTGGTAATTATATGGTAGGTTATGATACTGGCAAGGCATATTCATTTGAACAACAGGGGTATTTTAAGGGGTCTCATAGAACTTTGCTACTGACTGAAAACCATTGCTTATCTAATGATATAGAGCATATCCCCGCATTATTAACACTTTCAGTTTTGGCTAACCGTGATAATTTTTCACTCAGGGTTAAGTGAAGCCTATTATCTCAGCTTATTGCTATTCTTAACTCTGGGTATATCTAATGGAAGTCACAGAAGCAATATACTTACACATTTTCTTATGCAGTATCTTCTTAGTCATTGCAGACTTTGACAAAGAAAACCAAAACACGCAAAAAAAGAAAAGCCAGGTGCACAGGTAATATTTTGCAATTGATACAGAAGAGAGAGAAAGATTAATTTATAAGAAGCAACATCCACTTCCATGTGAAAGTTACATCGCTACAAAAAAGTGTGATATTTTCAGCTGGATTCAACAGCATTTACCTCATAAAAATAACCTCAGCTAGTTCCTAAAGAACTAAGGTTTACACCATACAGAATAACTATATCAGGGCATCCTTCCATTCAGGTTTTGTGAGGGGAGAAAAAGAGACACCTCAAGGTGCAGTTGACTGCACCAAGAGGCAGAGGAAGCATCCACCAGGAGGAAAACCTTAAGCAAAACTGTGCATAGATCTGTGTCAGCATGTGTGTATGTCAGTATTTCTCTTGGACTTGGCTACACAGGAGACACCTTGGAACTCATAGTTCAGCGTCTCATCTTGAGGTAAGTCCTTATGTGCTTCATCCCAGGAAATTAAACAGAGAGAACTCTTTTCAATAATTTTATGCAATAGCTGAATGAATATTAACATGGGATATCAGAAATTATTCTGTGAAAATCATAATCACCCTTAGGAGATTCTGACTTACAATTCCCACTGCATCAAATGTGCCTTTACTTTCCTCATAAATTGCGCTCTTCTTCTTCCGGTTAAAAGCCTTCTGTCATGCACTGAAGAACTTGAGAGCTATTGAGTTAAAAAAAGGAATGAGGAGCAGGATGCCCCTAGCTTTCCAAAAGGAAGGGTGTTGGTTCTTCCCCAGGACAGGATAAAACCAGAAATAATACTGATTCCATAGATCAGAGGCCAGATTTTTCACCTGCCAACTCAATACTCTTAAGCAGCAAACTGGGAGAAGCAGTCATATTCCACTGTGTTTAGTTTCTTCATTCGTGCTGGCCCAGGACCATAGTTATTGGCTCTGCCACAACCATACTTCACTGAGAGCAATGAATTGCTTCCCTGTCTGGACTACCTTACAGCTTGGCGATAGGTGCATTACCTGGGAATAAGGGGAAGGAAATTTATTTGACAAGGGAGCTGAATCCAGATGTCCAGAGTGGGTTAACTATAGCATTCAGCATGAGAGGTGTGTGGTTTCTTGTCTTTCAGGACAGACCTTCAGTTTCCATTCCAAAAAAGATCTTTCAGAAAATATAATCAATTGATTGTCACTGACAAAAAAAAAGCTTCCATGTTCTGAATCATGATTCGAGAGCAGAGACATATGTGTGTGCTTGATATTTCTTACTGGCAAAGTCTAAACAAGCCTTCATTCTGGGTGGAGGCTTGATGGTTCTTTGAAGTGTCTGATTTCCTCCTATCAGCTATGCAAGGTATCAAGGTACTTAGCCTGTTTAAATTGCCTGGCAGCCTCCTACATTTTAGGCTTTGCAACCTTTTTACACACAGAGCAAAACCTCAGGTAAGATACCAACATTAGTGAAAATTTTACAAGAACTAGAAGTATTTGGAAATTTAACCTGCTTAATATATCTGCTGTAGAACTGCACGTTATATGGAATGTTAGGGCAAAATCACCTTCAAAGTGTATTTAGTTTGTGCAGCTTGAAATGAATATAATCTACAATTATGATTCAGTTTTTATCAAACAGACAAGAATAACATGTCAACATTTTTAAAAGCTTTTCCATGATCCTCTCATGCCTATTATCATATTCTTGACAACTCACTGAAGGATATAAAGTATTTAAGTAGACATAGAAATTCAACTAGAAATGAAGAAGATTATTTAGAAGTCCAATCACAATTCCTTTTTGGGGGAGAAATTAAACATAAACCTGATGAACTCACAAGTTTTGATTGATTAAAAAAAAAAAATCTGTGTCCTTACTTGCATGATCGATCTAATTGCTCATTATTGAATAAATTTATTAAATAATTTAGGCAGTTCAGGCATGTATAGTAAAATGAGCTGCTAATACCCACTTCCAGTATGGTTTGATCCATTTCTGCTGCTTCCCAACCTGGGAATCTGAGAGTCTATCCTTGACTACAGGAGTAGCTTCTCATTCAGTTGCCTAATCAGTTTCAAATGAAGAATCACATCCATCAAGTGATTTTGAGGTATTTCTTGCTGCTTCATCACTTGAAACCATACACTGATCATACACTGACATAATTTCCTGTCAATAACAGGCTGGTATTCAAAGGTCTTTGCTCCTGCTTCCATCTTCTTTTTGCTTTTATTTGCCTGGTTAAAAAAAACCAACAACAACAACAAAAAAAAAACCACAACCACAACATCAAAATCAAAATACTTTTTCTTGATCTGAGTTTATGGTGTTGCTTTTGTATAAAAACTTTTGGTAAAATAACTAAGAATGAATAGGTGTTGAACTCTATGCTAAGGCATGGTTTCTACCTTACTGGAGCTTGTAAAGAGTATTACTTCAACCATCTTGCAGTGGCCATCGTAATGTAAATAGAATCATAGAATCATAGAATAGTTACGGTTGGAAAGGACCTTAAGATCATCTAGTTCCAACCCCCTGCAGGGGTTGGACAGGGACACCTCACGCTAAACCATTTCACCCAAGGCTCTCTCCAACCTGGCCTTACACACTGCCAGGGATGAAGCATTCACAACTTCCTTGGGCAACCCATTCCAGTGCCTCACCACCCTTACAGTAAAGAACTTCCTCCTTATATCCA
>JANHGB010037993.1:0-18425 GCA_026283785.1 Coracopsis vasa
GGTGAGGCACTGGAATGGGTTGCCCAGGGAAGTTGTGAATGCTCCATCCCTGGCAGTGTTCAAGGCCAGGCTGGACAAAGCCTTGGGTGGCATGGTTTAGTGGGAGGTGTCCCTGCCAATGGCAGGGGGGTTGGAACTAGATGATCTTAAGGTCCTTTCTAACCCTAACTATTCTATGATTCTATAACTCCTATTATCTATTTATTTTTTTACTCAAAGACATTGTCAAACATTCTTGCTGTATCAGTCATGATGTTACATCAGTCACTCTCTCACTTGAAGTCCATCTGAAATCCTATGTTTGCAGAGATTCAATCCACATCCCTTAAAAATAGCCAACATCCTCTGTTCTGGAACTACAGTTTCGTATTTTATGCACGTACATAGCCAGTTGTAGCTGGAAGTATTCAGAAACCATGCAGATGAGGCCCTCAGAGATATGGTTTAGTGGTGGTCTTAGCAGTCCTAAGGTAATGGTTGGACTTGATGATCTTGAAAGTCTTTTCCAACCTAGTTGATTCTATGATTTTATCAGCTGGCTCTGTATTAACAGTCCTTGACAACTGCTGTCTGACAAGCTTCAGTATCTGTCCAGCTTCTTGGCAAAGAAATTTGATTGAATGGTGATGTGTAATTAGCTCGCTTTTAATCCATTCAGTACAAGTCATATTAATTCTGCATATCACTAACTTTAACGCAGCATGCTTGTGAATTTAAAGTTTTACAAAGTTACTATGTCAAATACACATCGTAAACTTTGACAGGGTGTCATGGTTTAAATGGCAATCAGCCACAAATCAACCATGCAGTCTCTCTCTCACTCCCCCCACTTCTTTCCCTCTCCCCACTCCTGGAGGGATGGAGAGGAGAATCGAAAGAATGTAACTCCCACTGGTCCAGATAAGAACAGTTTGTAACTAAGGTATAACACAAATCACTACTGCTATCACCAATAATAATAATGATAAAAGAGATAACAAGGGGAAAGAATACAACAGCTCACCACCCCATTGACCGACACTCCCAGACCAACCCCCGGCAGAACTCTTTAGCCCTTCCGGGTAACTGCCCCCAGTTCTACATCCTGGGCATGACATGCTGTGGTGTGGAATACCTCCTTGGCTAGTCTGGGTCAGGTGTCCTATCTCTGCTTCCTCCCGGCTTCTCCTCCTCCCTGGCAGAGCATGAGGCTCAGAAAGTCCTTGGTCAGACTAAACATTGCTAAGCCACAACTGAAAACATCGGTGTTATCAGTGCTGCTCCCAGGCCGAAAGTCAAAAACACAGCACTACACCAGCTACTAAGAAAGAGAAAAATGACTGCTACTGCTGAACCCAGGACAAACATATAACTGGCACATTTGACAACAAAAAAATGTGAATTATCATTTTGCACACCTAACAAAGATGCAAGAATGCATTATACACTATATGTCTGATTTTCGTATGTTCCTGTGCTGCTTCTCATTTTACCACAGCATTAAGAAGTGGTGTTTGTTTGGGAATGAAAGCTTAATTTTTCAGCAAAACTACAAATGAAGAAAGGCTGCCAACCTGATTTTAAAGTTAAATAAGTTCGAACAAGACTTGTTCAGAGCCCAGAAGGAAAATAAAGTGTGATTTCTAACGTAAAACTCTAATGTCGTTGGATTGCCAGCTTGTAAAGAAGACTACTGTTCTGAAGATATAAAAACGCATGCACACCCACACGACCTAAACTTAAAGTCTTCCAGCGTTTTACAAAAAAACAAATCAGTATTAACCTCTTGGTGAACTGACCAAACAGAATGTCATTTACCAGATTCTCAGAGTGGTTTATGCAAATGCCAGTGGTTTTAGAAGGAAGCAGCGCCTTCTATTCCTCATTATTGTTCAGTTACTACAGTCTTTATTTGTGGTAAATTTCATTATATGAAGGACAGCAGTGATTTTTAAGGCTAGTGTCAAGGGAAAAAAAAATCATATATTTAATCAAGAAAATGATAATGTAACCTTTTGTTCTTCTTTGGCTTCTGGTGTCTAGGCTCTCCAAGTCCTTTATAAACACTAATGAAATAAACTTCACAATAATCACATGAGGAACAGCAAACAAATATTATTCCAAATAACAGATGAAAAAACTGAGTCACCAGGAGTTTAAAAGACTTCAAAGCAAATTAGAGGACGGCTGGCAGTAAAGCTTAGATTTCTTGACTCCAAAATGTTCTAGGAAGCTAGAAAATTGATAAGCAATTTTGAGAGAATAGTTGCATCCTTAACCAAGCTGAAGGGCAGCTTTGGTTATCAGCCTGAGATTAAGCAAAATCTCAGGTGTTACCAAAATGCTATAGCTCAATTCTTACTCTGCTGTGCAGCCCCTACTTACTACATAACAAAAGCAAACAATAAAAAAATAGCAGAGAAAATTCCCTGGATATTCCAAGCATGGGAAAAGATTACTTCCTCAAGACTAACAGCTTTTTTTTTCTTTTTTTTTTTTTTACCAGAAAATGGACTTAAGTTTTACCCAAGTCAAAGCAGTAAATCCAGAGTAACTCTCCTAAAGCCAACATAGTTATTACAGGCGTAAGTATATGAAATCTGCTACAAACTGTTTCAAAGGTATTCATCTTGGGTTAATAAATTAAAATAACTTGTAATTATTGCCACATTTCCTTATTTTTTCTTCTAAAAAACCCCCAAAAAACCAAAAAAACCCCATAAAATTGGAATGTGAGTTCACTGAACTAAGCATGAAAATAATCCTAAACTGGAAATGGGAAAATCCTAAATTGGAAATCCCTCTGGCATCCATACTCCATCACTTTTTATAAGAACTTCATGGCTCTGCTTCAAAAATCTAAAGCAGGAAATAGAATGCCAAATGGACTAGAGAGGTGCTAGTCCAACACAGCCCTGAAATCTTCCTTTCACAGCTGTTATTGACATCTACAGAATCATCTCCTCATGGAAAGGAAAACCAGCCAGGTTCTAATGAATGCCTAGGTTCTGTCAGAAGAACAGCATTCACTCAAACAGAGAGACTGGCAGCTGGAACTACTTGTTTTCCCCCTGTTTTCAATTATTTTGAAGAACTGCAGGGTGCTGCTGCATCCTTTTAAATGAAAGCAAGCAGAGAGGAAGGTATTTGGAGAACACCTACTATCCCTGAAACTGAACGTACACTTCGGGTAGAATAGATGGCATTAGGATGCAAGGCATTTGACACTGACCCGCACAAGATCCTTGTCTCGGAACGGGAGAGGCATGGATTTGACAGATGGACCACCTGGTGATACTCAAACAGTTGTGGTCAGTGGCTTGATGTCCAAGTAGAGACCAGCAAAAAGTGGTGTTCCGAGGTGTTGGGACCAGCACAGTTCAACATGTTTGTTGGTGACATGGGCAATGGGATTGAGTGCGCCCTCAGCAAGTTTGCCAATGACACTAAGCTTTGTGGTGCAGTCAACATGCTAGAAGGAAGGCATGGGATCCAGAAGGACCTGGACAAGGTGGACAAGCAGCACCATGTGAACCTCAGGAAGTTCAACAAGGCCAAGTGCAAGGTCCTACACTTGGGTCAGGGCAATCCCAAGCACAAATACAGGCTTGGGGAGACCGGATGGAGCAGGCCTGAGTAGAGGACTTGGGGGTGTTGGGTGATGAGAAGCTCCCCATGATCCAGCAGTGTGTGCTTGAGCCCAGAAACCCCACTGTGTGCTGGGCTGCATCCCCAAAGCATGAGCAGCAGCTCAAGGGAGGGGATTCTCTAGTTCGTGAAGCACCTCTGCTATGGAGATAGGCTGAGAAAACTAGGCTTGTTCAGCCTGGAGAAAAGAAGACTCCGGGGAGACCTTAGAGCAACTTCCAGCACCTAAAGGGGACTACAAGAAATTTGGAGAGGGACTTTTGACAAGGGCCTGTAGGCACAGGACAAGGGGCAATGGTTTTAACGTGACAGAGGTATGACTTTAGCCAGAAGCTCTTCCCTGTGAGGGTGGTGAGGCACTGGCACTGGTTGCCCAGAGAAGCTGTGGCTGCCCCATCCTGGCAGTTTTCAAGGCCAGGTTGGACAGGGGATGGAGCAAGCTGGTCTAGCAGAAGGTGTCCCTGCCATGGCAAAGGGCTGGAGCTACAGGAGCTTTAACTTCCCTTCCAACTCAAACCATTCTATGGTTCTATGACTCAATGATTCATGGTATAACAGAGGTGTTCAGAAACTCATCTAAACCTATCAAGGTTTTTGAGTTTTTCCTTTTTACTCCACTTTGGTTTTCTGCTGCTTGCCACCTATTTTATTCCTGAGTATCTCTTAAATGAACACCATACTTAGGTAAGCTGCAGAGAAGTCTGGTGATGTGAACAGCTGAAGCCAGGCTGACCAGAAGACTCTTAAAGTTTGCTAAAGATCTAACTGGTAGATTCTACATTAAGTAAAAGGTTTCAGCAACCATCTAATTCCCAGCCTCAAGGCAACGACTTCCTTGAACTGTCATGAGAAAAAAAAATGAAACAAAAAAAAAAGTACAATAATTGATTGGAATCACTCACAGTTTATGAACTGGATACCATCACATCTCTATGAATGCAAGGACTGCACTGCTCTGCTAGAGAGAAACTAATCCTGACATCAAAACTCATCCTCTTTTTCCCAAAAGGCATCAAACTAACTTGGAGGTTTCAAGGCAAGTAAGGCAATGATATCTGATCCTTTTCCCATGCTGGCTTTGGATGGTTTTGGAGTCAAATATCAGTAAGCCATGCATTCAAGCAACAACTGTACTTTCTTCTTGCATCTCTTGCTTTTCCATCCAAAATACCATAATGAGGTTTCTTGAGGCGATCATTCACTAAACCTTGCTGATCATGAGCAGACTGTGAAAAATCAGTTTTATTTCTCCAAATAGAGTTTTCTTCCCAGCAGTTTAAGCCAAACCAGAAATCTCTGCCTTGAATCACAGATGCAGGTCAAGTGAGTATCAGCATGATTTCAATTATACAGTTATTAGTTCTATCAAACAATAAAAAATGTGGTGGAATATAGGCTTCCTGGTTTACGCTGCATTTTTGAGTGCTTTATTTTGGTTACTTTAAATATAATATAGGCAATGAAAGAAAAATCAAGATTATGATTTTTAAATGGAAAGAGCAATAAGCTAATCCTCTCTACAAACTCACTAAAACCTGGCATAATTTTATTTTAAGGGGGGAAAAACCAACTTTACTAGTATTTCTGGCATAGGTTTAAGTCAGGTTTCCACACTATAAATTTGCTCTCCCAACAGATCACTCACAGTTTCATGGAAAACATCACTAGATAACGCCTGTTCTCTAGATTTTATAACCTACGTCTGCAAAAATAAGATTGAACACAAATACATTATTTTTACACCTTATACTCTGTTATCACTAGACAACATCTGATCTTTTTTCCTTATGGAGCTAAAACAGTATCTACACTGGTCACAACTTTTTTTTCCAAAAGAATTTCATAGGACCATAGAACGGCTTGAGTTGGAAGAAGTGTTAAAGCTCATGGAGTTCCAACCCCCTGCCACAAGCAGCGACACCTTTCACTAGACCAGGTTGCACAAAGCCCCATCCAACCTGGCCTTGAACACTGCCAGGGATGGGGTGGCCACAGCTTCTCTTGGGCAACCTGTGCCAGGGCCTCACCACCCTCACAGCAAAGGACTTCTTCCTAATACCTTATCACATCTCCCCTCTGTTTGTGGTATAGCTAAACACAACTGCGGTCACCACCTTAACAAATATCCCAGGATGGCACTGTGAAAGTGGGCTTAGTCACCGGTGTGATTCTGGGAATTCCTGCTCCCAGAAAGACACACTTTTGCGGTGGGACAGCAATGGAAGGTTACCCACTTTCCAGAAAGCAGTCAACTGTTTCCTTCTTGTTCACACATCTGCAAAGCTGCAGTTACAAAAGAAAGCCCTCTCTGCTCTACTACCCTGCCCTACTTTTCTGCCTCGTCCTCCCCACTCCTCACCACCTGCAGGGAGACAGAGCTCCTAGAGCAAACTCAACAGCAGCAAGCTCTGGCCACAAACAGGTGTGGGTCAACTGTACTAGGGAAACAAACTGAAAGACTGAAGCTTTAATTACAAAGGAATAAAAACTTTCAGATGAGGTTCCTTGCAGTGTTTCTCAATTCAATGTGATGTGCTAAGCCTGTTTGCATCAACTGGACGTTTGCCACTGCATTCAGCAGGACACTTTAAGGGCACACACTTAATGCATCAGCAATTTGCATGGGTAGAAGCTGCATCTACTGACATGAGTGCATTACTGAGCATCGGAGCCAACCTTGGCAATGGTCGAAAATATGTGGCTCTAGTGCTCAGCTTGTAAGAGCTTTTAAGGCACATATCATAGAATCACAGAAATCACAGATTTGAGTTGGAAGGGACCTTAAAGCTCATCCAGTTCCAACCCTTCATGGACAGGGACAACTTCCACAAGACCAGGTTGCTACAAGTCCCATCCAACCTGGCCTTGAACACTGCCAGGGATGGGGCAGTCACAGCTTCTCTGAGCAATCTGTGCCAGTGCCTCAGCAGCCTCACAGGGAAAAACTTCTGCCCAAGATCTCATCTCGATATCCTCTCTGTCAGGTTAAAGCCACTGTCCCTTGTCCTGTCCCTACAGGCCCTTGTCAAAAGCCTTTCTCCAGGTTTCTTGTAGCCCCTTTAGGCACTGGAAGCTGCTCTAATGTCTCCCCTTAAGGAGCCTTCTCTTCTCCAGGCTGAACAAGCCCAGCTCTCTCAGCCTGGCTCCAGAGCAGAGCTGCTCCAGCCCTCGGAGCATCTCCGTGGCCTCCTCTGCACTCACTCCAACAGCTCCATGTCCCTCTTGTGTTATTGCTCCAGAGCTGGACACAGGACAGCAGCAGGGGTCTCATCAAAGTGCTGGAGACAGGGAGAATCCCTTCCCTTGACCTGCTGGTCGCATTACTGAGAATGCAGCCTAGAATATGCTTGGCTTTCTGGGCATCAGGAACACACTGTTGGGTCATGGGGAGCTTCTTGTCAACAAACATCCCGAAGTCCCTCTCCTCAGGGCTGCTTTCCATTCATTCTCCACCCAGACTGTAGTTGTGCTTGGGATTGCCCTGATCCACAAGAAGGTCTTTGGCCTTGTTAAACTTCATTAGATTTACACAGGCCAAAAAAAATTACATATTTTTCCAGTTAGGATCTCAGCAAATGCTCAAAATTTGACAGAAGGCATGAAGATCTTGAGTTTACCTATAACCTTTCTAATATTTGACATCTAATTTACTTTGTGAACTGAGATCATCAGATTCCTCAAAGTCATATAAGATGTAGTTTTCCTCAAGTATACTCAGACAAATGATCCTGTGGCTGCTAATCATTAGCAGGCAGATGGTAGGTGAGCAAGACTTCATTATCAAACACCAATTTTCTTTTGAGGTGAAAAGATGACCATCTGTTCCTAACACTGTACCTTAGAGAGTCTACAACTGTGGTTTAATTGATTACAAAATGAAATAAGAAACTTTTTAAAATTAATTTACATATTAATTATAATATATACTACTTAAATTCTGCTAGTATTTCAGAAGACCGGAGGTGAAACTAATTATCATGTATCTGCTAAGGTGTATCTTTATCTCAAAGGTGACAATTTGGGTATATCTGAAGAAAATATTGTTGCTCTTTAGTTTTTCATATTAAGCTTAGAGGAGTCCACTTTTCTCTGATAAAGGTAGTATCAGAAAAAGAAAAGGCTGCTGATTTTTCAATAATAAGAATACTGTATATTTCAATTCTAAATTTTGAAACCTTTCTTACCTTGGGATAAACTTTAATTGATGTGATGTCTTCTCTGACAGTGAAATTAATATGTCTGACTTAAATATTTCAAGTACAAATTCTGCAGCTACATGTGTGTGGTAGAACTTGGTCTCTGTTAGTTTAGAAGACGAAATTATTTGTTTTTAAAGGGCTGAAGATTATATAATTAGGTCCATCTGCATGTCAAATATGACTTTTAAACCAACTGACCACCACCAACCAAATCTATCTAGGGATCAGTAATATCTCTGATATTGCTTCCTATAAGTTTTGTGACCTTCAGCAACTCTGCAGAGGAAATGAGCGTTCTCACTGATGTCTACATAAGCAACTCTCAGCCATCATAAATTCTATCAAGCAGCAATCACTTAGATAATCAATATGCGCATGCACATGGGTCATAACTTTGCAATCTCTTGAGTGATAGGAGTGTCACTGTGAGTGTGGTGTGAGATACAGAGAAAAGAAAGCACACCAGCAAATGTTATTGTTGCACTTCTTTAGTTAAGACCTTATTAAATAATACATTATTTCTGCTAACAAGATTTTCAGTTGTTAACGGATACATATCAGAAATTAAAGATGACTGATAGCAGTTTCTGACTGCCCCAGTCAGAAAATGGAAACAACTGCAGGTGCCAAAACTCTGGAAATGAACCCTTGGACCTAACAGAAGTTAGATAAGACAAAATACTGATACCTCTTTTCAGTGAAACTCAAGATAGTTTTCTCCTTTTTTTTGAATCCATCAGTCTTTTCTCATAAAGCTTTCATAAAATGAAAAAACATTATTTTTTCACATACAGTAAATGGTAAATTAGCATTGCAGTAAAACTTAAAATTTATCTTTGATTTCTTTAGTTAAAGTATTAATTAACTGCAATTTTACCAACTAGAAATTAGAAGTAATTTTGTATATGTAAATAATCACACAGTAGCAATGTGTCTTCATTTAAAACAGACATAGAAATTATTTACTATTGGCATGAAAAAATGCAACCTGCTACCATAATGGTAGTTGCTAGCTAGCACAATTAGCAATTACCGTAGCTGTTGCAATTCTTTCAGCACATTATCTCCTATGAATGAAGTTGCAGTATACCATCGGACTTAGAAACTTAGTCTTCTTATACTAGGTAACACTACATAAGGCTAGGACTTGGCTTTGAGAAACACATATTTCACCTGTCTAACTTTATTTTTCTAAGACGGGGCACTGATGTCAATGTGGAAAACTCCTGTGGTTAGCCAGGCATGTCTGTACCTGCTTTGTCAAACCGGCATACTATCCCAGTGTGCATCTGAAGAAAGCTGGAAATATGCAAGCAATACAATATATGTGCAAAGCTGTAGTCATGAAGAAGGTAATAATTTGTAGGTAATAAATGCAGTGAATTAATTAAGCCATTTCTGCACACAATGCGTCTGTACACCTACTCATTTTCTGAGGGTACATTCATTATGTGAGTTCAGCATACTCTAGTGTCACCAAAGCAGCAAGATAGACTCACACCAGCCACTCACTTCCCAGCATTTCTTGCAGCCACCTCCCTGCTCCGGACTGACAGGTCTTCACATCTAACATGTTGACTTGTTTTCATAACAGAATGCTTGCATTGCATATTCAAATTTCTCCTTGTTTCCCATTCCTACACTCTTCTTTCTTCCTTTCCTCAACACTTCCCCATACAGCCTTTCTATTCCTGTACTCCCATTGAGCTATGTCCCCTGTCACCATTCAAAGAAGAAAGTAGGAGTTGTGTAGAGAAAAGTCAGCTGCCAGGCTGCGTAAGCCCTTTTCCCGTGTGGAGTGGCAGACACATTCAGGTCAAAGTTTGCACCAATTCAGGGGTGCTTAGTAAGAGGAATTTACAAAAAGCTAATGCTACTATATAATTTATGCAAATCCAGCAACTGAAGAACCAAAGCAGTCATTTGAATGCTTAGACTCCAGATTTTTACACACTCACAGTGGCCAGTGATCCACAGTTACTAGTTATTGACAGAACACAAGGCTGAGCCAGCGTCGTCTTACATGAAGAGGGCTTCTTTAGACATTTCTAGGATCCAATTTAGAATTAGTTTTAATAACCATCATAATTATTTTGCTGTCAAATACTCTACAATCTACACATGTAACACACACAAAACCACAGAGGCCAAGACTATGAAGAAGAAGGGAATTACAATTGCTAAATTGCTTTAGATTTCTCCTTAAAAAGATGCAGAACGGCAGTTTGTTACATTCAATTTGTTGCTCACTTTAACTGGTCTGCACTATCACTTAAGCAAACCTCATATTTACACTTCAATAGTTAATAAAATACATAGGATACTAAGAGCATCACTGTAAGGATGCTGATTATATTACAGAGAAATACTTAGATTCTGGCTTACTATATTAATAAATATGATTGCCTCAGGTGCACTAAGATCATTAAATTTTCATTGCAATTCACTAAGAGTAAGATTAGCTATAAATATTTCAACAAAGAGGATAAGAGGAGACTGTTAATATTTTATTTATCATGAATAACACTTTTAAAACCCGTTATAAAAAAATAAAGAAAATTTAATGCAAGTTTTTTCTGGAGATGCAGCTTGATTTTTAAGGAGTAATGAAAATGGTATGAAGTTTTACCTGTACCTGGATACTCAGTTTTCACTTTATGCTTATGGAAATAAGTTTTGCTTATCACTGGAAACTACCTTCAATATTTCTGAGAATAGACGTACATAAGAGGGTCTCGTTAGCATACTTAAGAGTGGGAAACAGGCCTTGTTCCAAAAAGTTTGTTTTTCCCATTTGCTTAATGAAGTACAAGACCTGAAAGATAAGATTTATTCCACTTTTTTTGACACAAAATAGTGGACTTGGGCTACACTAGTTGCCTTGGAAGATCACAGAAATAGCTGGAGAATGCCCAAATCCCCAGCAAATTCCAGTGCCACTGTCACAGGATCTCTTAAAGAAAACAGTGGAAGACTCCAAAGTCAGGCTGGATGCTGTGTGTACACTGAGTTTTCAAATATCCAGCTATACAGGCCAAATTCCCAGTTGGATTGCCCTGAAATGTTGGTTCATAGCAAAAAGAAAACCATTGCTTAAAGCCTGTTCTTCCAAACTGAATGTAAATATTGCTACCTGCTGCTCTTACTGACAGTAACATCAAGAAAAGACACAATAATATGATGAGGAAGACATGTCCACCTTCATAAAGTTTAAGATCAAATTCTACACCTAGGTAACTTGACTAGATTCAATGGATGTGTAAGCACTAAAGGCTTCATTTCATATTTTTCTGATGTAATCATCTTGGGTTTGAGACTATAGTTAGAGAAAAGACAGTATGTCAAGGATCAATTTAAAGTAATGTTCCTGTTAATACACTTTTGATATGAAGCAGTAGGAAAAGCACCCTCAAAGCATCAAGCACAATTTCTGTCACAGCACTAGCTACTGCTGAAATTCTATATACCCATTGAAATCACACGCTTGACCTTGAAAAATTACCCTCAATTGTTCCCAGTGAGAAGAAACTACTGATTACACCTGCTACTTGATTTCATCAAAATGTCATCAGGGAAGTGGGATTTTAAATTGACTACACTAACAGTCCTTTGGCCTATGACAGGTGTTATGTATGTGGAATCTGTAACAAATATACCAACCTATTCCTCAGAAATACTTATAAAAGTATTAAAAGAAAGTGTTTTAAAATATTAACTGGCTTTGAAATCATACAAGAAAATAGCAATCAGTGGGCTTTGAGCATGAAACTCTGTCAGTATAAAGATAAAGAAAAAAGTATTTTTTCAATTTTAACAAATAGACTGAGCAAAAAAAGGCAGGGTGGGGTGGGGTGGGTGTGGGTGTAGACTTCAGTAGAAGTTATGGTGTGGACTTCCGTTTCCCTGACAGTTGTTACCCTTACAGGAGTAGAAAGAAGAATTTCAATAGTAAGGGGATGACCTGTTGCAGCAGGAAACCAGCTTTGTGGGAGGGCTGTTACACGTTTTGCTGTTTTCTAACATCCTTGCCCTGAATGATTTCCCCTTTCTTTTCTCCCAGTTCCATCTGATTCCACGTCGAAGCAGAAAAGACAAACGCAGTAATTGGGGCCATAATGTCTACAACAGATGGAGAGAGAAATAGGATGCAAATGGTGGGAAATTCTATCATGTCGGGCATGTCTATAAGTTTCTGTCATGAATAATGACCACAGAGATGAAAGAATTTGAAAGACAGAAAGAGAACAGGCTTACCAAGCTTGTGCACAAAATTTTTGGCTGAAGAAAAGACTGAAATTAGACTTTGAGTCTTAAAACATGTGTAATGTCTGTAGAGTGTAACACTTTGGGATGGTCACTCTGTGTATTCACAATAAGCTCCAGGCACAAATGGAAGCTTTGGCTATACCGCAGTGCAAAGTAGTAAATGGAAGAGCAATCAACAGCATTTTCCTTCAATTTTCCTAGAAAATGCTGAACTAAGTTACTTTCCATTGCTTGGAAATTATTAACCAGTACTCAACCACAACAAAAATCTCAACTCCTTCCAACCTCCCTTCAAAGAAAACCAACCGACCAAAAAAAAACCCAAACCAAAAAAAAAAAAAAAAAATCCACACACCACCCACGGAAGTGCATCTCTAATAAATGTTAATTTTTATAGAATTGAATATATTTGTAATTATTTTCCTCTGAAAAAAAAGTCACAAGAATTTTGCTTTTTTTAAAAACGTATAAGCAACCCTCCCTATTTCATCTTTTAAATAGACCTGATATGCTACATAACAACATTAATGCACTTGAGAACACACATCACTGAAGGACATAAGCTTACTCGAAAGCTTGTCCAAGAAACAAAATGGTAGGTAGGTTGCATAAATTATATGCAAAATACAGTAATGCTGAAAACTGTAACATTGTCTAGTAACATGTATAGGAACCTTTGAAAATAACTTTTCAAACAGGAAAATAAAACCAAGTATGAATATGGCTCTTACAAATAAAATATCTCATCAAACTATGCATCTGATTCATCAGATTTGGAGTAGCTTGGTATGTAGAGCAATGGGGAACAAGATCCTCCATAAATTTCATTTATAAATAAAAAATAATTTGATTGCAATAAATAATATAAAATAATGTTAAGTCAGGTGAGAGTCAGATCCAGTAATTTTTGTGTATTTCTTAAACTTGACTTCCTAGTTGTTCTGTTCGTACATATTTAATATCTCAGAATTAATTTAATATTACTGTGAAGATCTTCTCAACAGCTGTTCAAAAACTGCTTTTCGCAGCAGAGAGAGACACTGTGGTTTCTGGATTGTCAGATGTGCTTTGCAGAAGTGTCGTCTTTTATATTAAGATATCACCATTAATAACTCTTGAGTTCCAGTCAGAAATTATTGTTGAAAAAGGAAGCAGAGGTTTGCTATCTATCCAGCAGTAGCATATCTGAGCCAGGTTTTGATGGAGGTCTGGAATTCCTGCAGCAGCCTTTGCTGTGCCTCTCCCGGCTTTCCCCAGTGCTGGAGGCACATCAGCATGTCTTTTTTAATGAGAATTTTTTCTACAACAACATGAGAAGGGAAAAAAGACAACTGATTACTTTCTGAACAAATGCTCATCAATTCATGTAATAGCTCATCAATTCATGTAATACTTCTCTCTTTTTTTGATATTGATTATCTCTTCTCTTGATTGGGCCATCCTCTTAAAGCATTAAAAAGAGCCAGTTCAGTGTGTAAGTCAACGTTTAATTTCTCAGATAAAATATTTTATTTCAGAACAACGTTTAATTTCATAGATCAAATGCAGTATGTATTCTTTGCAGAAACACAGTACTTGTTGCATGTGGCTTAGTGAAGTGGTTTAGACTTTCTTACTGCCACAACTGTCATGGGAATAAATAATGACTATAGGATTACATTTTTAGTATTAACAATATTTTACCCTGCATTTTAGTGACGTGTTTATATCTTCATACAGAATGCATGGTGATTGAAGACTGAAAAAAAGGAAATATTTTGAATCTTCAGCTTGTGCCCACAGAGAATGGACTCAACAGTCTGTCCTTTCACAACAAATACGTTAAATCATTTCATTTTGCATTGCAATGGATGACAGGTCTACACACAGTCAGCTGACTAAGGCAGTTAACTTCCTAAAGCACTCTGAACTGATTTCAGTTACCTGACTGTGCTGTACCATTAATTACATTCTCCGGTCAGTGTAGCACAGAAAGAAAGGAAAATCAAAAAACAGATTAAATACTAAGCATCCATATATATATATATATTTTTCCCTATGAGATTTATGTTTATTGTACAGAAATAAGACTGAAATTAAGCACCTGGCTAATGGGAGCTATACTCATTAACTTGGAACAAATAAATATATGTCTTGTGTTGAATTTCTACACAAGTTAGGCTCAAGCTCTAACTGGTCAACAATCTTAAGTGACTTACTTCCAAAAAACCCAGATTAGTTTATGTACTGAGAAGCTGGTGTTTATTCTTTTCCCTCCCTCCAGTATTTTACAAGATAATTGCTATAGTATGCAGTCAACATAGTTATGTGGACATATTGCATGGTTTCTCAGAGCTTTATTTCAATCTTCAGCAGCACAGTTGCTTTTCCACTAATCGTCTACACAGAAGAGTTAACCACTGAAAGTTGCAGTGTTTACAACAGCTTAACAAAACTTTAGGGAGTAACTGAATGTTGTACTTAGGAAAAGAAAATTTCTTTAGATGTTTCTTTCACCTTCTTTAAGAAGAACCTGAAATCACATACAGCCTTCACAGTTCCTTCCACCCTGACGGATTTCAGAAAGGCAGTTGAACACTCAGATTATTGAAATTTTAACTGCTGCCCTATCTACTCAGACGCCAGTTGTAAGTTTCCTGCCTAATTTACAATTGCAGACACACCGCTACTAGGGAGCAGTTACCTTTTTTTCAGTTTTTGCTTTTTACCTCAACTGTGATCTCTATGGCAGGATTCTTTCTGCTAATCTATTTTTCACGGGGTTTTTCTTGGGCGGGGGGGGAAAACGTTTATATATCCCACCTTTAAGCATCTTCTGCATAGCCATTATTTTTGTTTCTAACATACCAGTGTTTTCTCTCGTTTTGTACATGCAGCTTTTCTTTAATTATGTAGTTTGAACTCTACTTTGCCTTATCAAAATACTTATTAGCAGATCTGTGGTTCGTGTGCCAGTTATTTGTATAATTTTATCTTGGAGATCATGTGGTTCTTTCCTACTTGATAATCTATAGGCATATTTCTGATTTGAACATGTAACAGAAAAATAAATAGGAAATTACTCCTTCCTCCACCAAAATTCACTAATGTATATTAATAATCTGAGAGCCTTTTTTTTTTTTTTTTGCTTTGTTCAGTTTCTTTTGAAAATGAACCCCCCTTAATAAAATTACTGTGTGTAAAAAAACCTCACAAGAGTACATATTACTTTCAGGCAAATGAAATCTTGAAGCTTTGCAGAAAATATAAAGGTAATTTTGGTTTTCAAGTGATGAAGAGTTGAAGAAAACTAGTGTGATTTATTTTCTATAGGGTCTGTTCTCAGAGAGAACTTACATTTTACAGTATAAAGGAACCTTGATGCTCTCCTTTTTAGATCATATGGCAGAGAGAGGGTATTTTAACTTTCTGAGCATTCTTTGTTAAATTACACTATCTTTTGCACAAAAAGATTTATATATAGGACCATGAATAATATTTTCTAGTAGAAAAGAGTCTGGGACTATATTCTGCACTGTATGGTAAAAATAAGTCATTTGAATTATTATTAAATAAATCGTTACATTTATTTTGGTACCAATTCTATATAAAGGCAGTTTCCTTAGGTAGTGTTAAAAGAAACAGTCCATGATTAAAGTTACAAAGGCGAGCGCACACACACACACAAAACCTTTCGGACTGTATCATGTGTAAGGTTTCCAAAGTCTGCAGGGGTTTACTGTCCTTATCTCTAGTTTTTAGACCTGTAGGATATCAAACTTGCACTAGTGTGATATCAGTGTATGTTATTTTTATGTTTGCCTCCTGCTTCTGAGGGAAAAATTCTTCTTTGACCCCTTCTGAGAGTCAAAATACAACAATTTATTGCCCTGTATAAAATGTTGCAGCAGGACAATCTGCCACATTTCTTTCTTCTTTCCCCCTTCCATGTCACTTATTCCACTACCCCCAAACTTGAGCCAGTAGCTACCAGAAAGGACCTTAAAGCTCATCCAGTTTCAACCCCCTGCCACAGACAGGGACACCTTCCACTACAGCAGGTTACTCCAAGCCCCATCCAACCTGTCCTTGAAAACCTTGATAAGATGTGGGAGTGCCCCAGTCATTTGCCTTAGTGGGAGAACAGCTGCAGGGGTTTTGCATAACAGGTTTTAAAGCTCATGGTGGGGTATATATATTTATATATATATATATAAAAATATAAAGGAAATGAGGCTGAGGTGGTGAGATATGTGGTGAAGGGGTTAACAAGATGTTGTAGTTGCAGCACCCTGATGGGGGTGATGAGCTGCTGATGGGTGATCAGGCTGTCTGTACCAGGCTGATGGCCTTTAATGCTGCCCTTGAGCAGCCTGACCAAAGGTAATCGTTATCCCTCCCTTCCATGTGATAAATATACCAAAGTGAAGAAATGCCTTTTCCCATCCCCAGTTGTGAAGGCACCAACTTGTAACTTGGTCGCTTCTCTCCAAATCTACTGTTTCAGCTGCCTCTTGGCAGAGGATGGGAAACACGGCCCCAGCGCTGACCGGAGTATGGACTGATTCTTGCTCCTCCCAAAGCAGGGACATCTCTCCGGGTGAGTTTTGTGCCTCCGACTACGTCGGATAATACCCGGGTGGAACAAAGCTTAATGCATTATTTGTGTTTTTTTTTTTTTTTTCAATATGAGCTCAATTAATTGTTGGCTAGCTTTGGGTTTTAGCCTAATGCAATAAGTGAATTTATCAACAGCAATTTCCAGTCTATATTCCTGTTGCTCCGATCAGCTGAAGTCATCAGTAACAAAGCCAACTGCCCCCAATTATTCTGATCTCTGAGAAAGGGCTGGAATTTTCTGTGCTCTTAACGCAACACCTGGAGTTGTATGAAGCTGCACCTGCAAAGCATTGAATGTAATTAAAACTGCTTCCGAACAGAGAGACATATATTTGGCTCTAAGCATCAAATGGTATCTTTTAACTCAGTATGTAACAGTATTGTTCCAAAGAGACTGAGTTCTGCCTACAGACCTCTCATACCTGAATATATCTCCAGGATTTAAGTGATCAGGAGTATTTACTAGAGATTGAAGAAGATAATAGTCTGTGAAAAGCAGAAATCTGGCCCTAATATGATGCTCTGAGTAACAAGGGGAATAAAGTTTTAGTGCAGGAGGCAGGCTTGAGAGAGAGCTACCACTTTCTGCTCTGGAAACTAGGCTGAGAAATTTAAGAAATTAAGCGGTTTATTTAATTTTTTTTGTTGTTGTTTGCTTATATATTCTATTTTTTATTTTACTTTTCAGTAGTTGCGGGTGAATTTGAAAAAAAAAACCAAACAACCAAACCCCAAAATATGGGGAAAGAATTTAAAAGGGAAGAGTGGTGAAAGGACTTGCATTAGTTCAGATGGATGTTTATATAGTTCCATTAATTGCAATCTGATGAGAAGTTAGGAATCTGTACTTGCTGTCCTCCCTATTAAGATCCACCTTCTCTTGATCTCTGTGCATGCCTTGATATGTTTTGTAGCTCTTCTAACATTCAACTTCTAATTAAAACTCCCTAAAACTAAAGGCTTTGCTACTTTTTAAAGGTCACTGAGGAAGAGAGAGAGAGAAAAGGCACTTAAGATGTATCTCTGAAATTCTCAGACTGAAGAATAATCATTTTGTTTTGCATGGACAAAGCTCTACAGAACAATGATAACTACTTTTCAGTGAAGCTGAGGAAGCAATGACATTAGGAGATTCAGTTTGGGCTTATGTATTTGTAGCCCGTGGTGGTGGTGTAGCATGAGGATTTTCGGGTAGAAAATAACAAAAAAAAAGAAGTGTCTGGTGGAAGAAGAAAGGACTTTAAATTCAAAAATCCATTAAGGTAAAATTTTATTTCACAGGATTCTGGTAAGAGTGTTTAAGTGAAATAGCCCTTTTTGAAAGGTTGACATTGCAGTCGGAAAGTCAGTAGGTAAAAATTTATTAAGCTTGTATCTAAATAGAAATATGGGTAAGACAGCATGGTTCCTGGGAAGAAGTGAAGGGTTTTTAAGATGTATTAAAATACATCTTAGAAATCCTTACTGGCTTTGCCATTTGTCGGAAGAAATTGCCACTTATACTCCAAAGCAACGTATTATATCGTTTAACGATGTTCCAATTACTTGTCTTGCATTATTTATTCTACAAGGGAATGCTTCTGGCCACCCTGAAAAAGTATTCGTTAGCATCAACAAATATCGATAACCTCCTTTTCTCGGTAATTCAGAAAAATTCATTTGCCACTGTTGTCCTGGATAATTCCCTTTTCCAATTGTCCCTACCTGATTCCTGTTTTCAGTCTTAGGGTTATT
>JANHGB010037995.1:0-10785 GCA_026283785.1 Coracopsis vasa
ATGTTCCAAATACAAGACTTATTATATGGTTTAGGCTTAAAGTAATTTCTGGATTCTTGCTATGATGTAAAGTCATCTGTATCTGATAGCCATTTGAAAGCCAGGTAAACGTAAATACCCCAAATGTACTAATATTCCTGCTATTATAGTATGAAATTAAAAGGCTCTTGTGATC
This sequence comes from Coracopsis vasa, assembly GCA_026283785.1. Classification (NCBI taxonomy): domain Eukaryota; kingdom Metazoa; phylum Chordata; class Aves; order Psittaciformes; family Psittacidae; genus Coracopsis; species Coracopsis vasa. The sequence goes on from JANHGB010037995.1 coordinate 176, forward strand.
ATTTTATTACTGATGAAATGGTGGGGAATTATGATAATGATTATTATTAGAAGCTGTTAAGATCCTATGCAGTGTCACTGTTAGCAACAGTGAGAACAATTAACATTTCTAGCCATGCATAAATTAAAAGACAACTTCATTCTGTAGATTTTTTTTTCTCATAGCTATGTTGCAGTTCTTTTTTCTACTCTCGGAGTTTCCTCATATGACAGGTTTCCCCATCCTTTCCTCATCTTCATGGCCTTTTTCTGGACCCTCTCGAGCCTGTCCACAAAGAGTTTTGCCTACCACCTCGAATTAAGGAGTGAAATGATATACAGTGTGGCCCCCGGAGTTATACAACTACCAGAAACATAAAATCATGTTGTACTACACAGAAAATAGATATATGAAAGAAAAACAGGCCATCAAAAGAAGAAATTAAAATTCTGAATATTTCTGTCTCATTCATATCTCAATGTCAGGAGAGTTTGGATTAACTGTCACTTTCGAGTAGAACAGGGATTCAAATCCTTTAAAGCAGCAAGGAAAAGGAAACCTCAGGAAAGATTAACAAGACATTCTGAGGCACAATACTATTTTCCTTATTTTAATAGCATGATTATATAGATGCTGAAAGAAGCAGCAGCTTCTGTGATTCCTTACACTGGCATGTAGACTGTTGTACCTGTGACATAGCAAATATCTTTGCAATTTCTTATCTGCTCAGTTGTCAGAAAACCATAGTAGCATCAAGAGGAGCTGCCCCTGCTCTTTAGCACCATTCGATTAGATCTGCATTTGACAATATGCCTTTTTATCATTTATTATTTCCTCAATGTGTTATTGTAGTAACAAGTGAGCTAGTGTTCAAACCCATATCCCCCCCAGCAGAAAAACTTCTTTTTCATAATTTGTTAAATTTATATTATTTTGTCTCTCTTTTGAAGTTACTATAATTGCATTTTGGTATGCAATTATTTGGGAGAAACACACTAAAATCAAATAGACATTATATAGAATAATAATTTATATAAGGTTTCACTGACGTAGTACATTATTGAATTTTTACTATGTTAAAAATGCTAAGCTTATTTAAAAAAATGATGTTATGTACTTTACATATAGAACAGAAGGTTCTCATCCATGACACATTACTGGGACACAAGGTCAAATCCTATTCATATTGGCCTTTTCATAAACTCTAATTTTGCTAAGTCCAAACAAGACCAGAATTGTTTTGATATATTCTTCTTGCTCACTTTTTTTTTTTTATTTAAATAGCTTAATAATTTTCTAGTTTCTTCAACCCTACATCAAACTTTTGCTATGCAAGAAAACAGGTTTTGAGACGATCACCAGCACTCTCAAAAATATTTTGAAGAGTCCAGGGATTATCAAAGAAGACATATTCCATCTTTTGGATAGAAAACATTTCATCACAAATCTTCTATCTCAGTATCACTTAATGACAAGCAGTCACATTCTGAAGTTATTTATGGCTCTGGTTATGTCCATGCACAAGTGTGAAATCTGGAAAGAAAATTCTAGATTTGACGGCAGATTCCCTGGCATATTTTGCAATTTTAGTTTTACACCAAATGATGAATTCATGTTATATCTATGCAACATTAGTATCAAGTATCTCTTCTGGGAACCACATAGACAGTTTATCCTTTGCATTTACTGATTCATAGCTAAAGAGGATGAGATTAGAAACAGGCACTGAGAAACAAACCTCAGAAAAGGGAATACCTGGCTGGCACAGCACTTTAGGCCAGACGACCTTCTGGTCTGCCTTCCCACCTACATTTTTCCTTGCTTTTAAGAAAATGTTCTCATTTTCTATAAAATGTTTTCATTTTCTATAGTCATAAGGAACACATCACGACTTGACTTCAGCACTAAATCTCAAAGGAGTTTTCCTAAAGATAGAAACTGACTGCATTTGGTCTCTTTGGGACGGAGTTAACTTTCTTCATAGCAACCCATATGATGAAGTGGTTTAGATTTTGGCCAAGGCAGTATTTTATTACTGCAGTGGTTTATCTACTGTTAGGCATACAGACTTTCTCTGTTTCTCACACTGCCACGCCAGCGAGTAGGCTTTGGGTGTACAAACAGTTGGGAGGGGTTATCACCAACTAAAGCAGAAAAAAGAAATATTCTACATCAGATAACTTCATGCTCAGCAATAACAATTGTGGTGAGGGGGTGAGTTTCTCCAAAGTAGATATTGGTTAGAGGTTGGTTGAGCATCAGTCTGTTGGTGGAGCCATTGCTTTAACATAACAAGTATCTTCCATTTTAATTTTTATCTTCTCCATTTTTCTTTTTCTTTTTTTTTCTTTTTTTCTTTCTTTTCCTTTTCCTTTTTCTTTCCCTTTTCCTTTTCCCTTTTCGTTTTCCTTTTCCTTTTCTTTTTGTTTTCCTTTTCCTTTTTTCTTTTTTTATTTTAATTTTTTCTTTTTCCTTTTTCTCTTTTTTTTTCTTTTGTTATTAAACTGTCTTAATTTTGACCCATGAAGAGTTTTTTTTCACTTTTACACTCCAGATTCTGCCCACCATCGCATTGCAAAGGAGTGAGTGAGTGAGCGAGAGGCTGGGTGGGGACTGAGGTGGAATCAGCTCACCACACTAAGCTAAAGGGACATTTGGAGTAGCTATCAACAAAGAAGTAATGCCCTGAAAGTGGAAAACCAGCAGAATCTGCTTCTGCAGATGCTCTTGCCTTCCAATGGACTGTTAGTAGCTGCTGAGCTTTCCAGTGAAATCCTCACTTCTTTGTAGAGAATCACAACTGTATTTTTCAAAAGTAAGCACTGAAGAGGAGTTTTTGTAAGGACAAGTTCGGTCATGTTTCACTTCATGGCACTGCACATCATAAAATCTCAGCTAAGAATGGGTGCTTTGTCGAGCGTACAAGAAATACAGCACTGAGAAAGGACTAAGGAAGGAAATAAAAACCAGCAACCTGTTACAGCTGAAACCAGGGCACACTGCACAAAAGGGGGAGGGGTATGGCGGGAGGGAGGGAGTGAGGAAGTGAGTTATTACTGTAAATCTGTGTTTATATGTCAAAGAGCAGCCCTATCTCGCTTTACAGTGACTCAAGTTCCAGGCAGTCTTGCCACTAAGGAATTGAACCCCATTTGGGAAATATTTCACTTCTTACATGTGTAAGTCACAACATACTATATATAAATAGTACACTATTCTAATTATATTAAATTGTGTCTGGCTTCCAGTGGATTTCTTAGGCTAGGTAATGTATACCTAGGCCAATAAAATGCTCAACTGTCTTAGATAAAAATTCTTGATGTGTCATCAAGGTGTTTCAAAGACCTCAGGTGATTATCAAGTAGGCTGCACTTTACTTCTAAATTACAGCAGAGTCAACATCCACAAAAAACCTTGTGCAGTTTCTATATCTTCTACTAAAGTAGCATTTTAGAAGATGGTTGCAAAAATGAAATTCCATCCCTCACAGAAATCACTTCCCCCAATAATACAGTATTTCATTTTTCAGATGTTTGATTTTCAGAAAGAAAACATATCAAATAATGATCAAGATCTTCAAAAACTATCTTTCAATATATCTTATCTTTCAAGACAAGGACAAAAACTTTCCTTTTCATTTTCTTTTAAATGAAAGCAAATCAGTCTTTCTCACCTCCATTTTTTATTCCCTCTTGTACTTTGAATTCCATCTGCAGAATTAGCAGCTGATTTGAACAGCGAAGCACATACATGTTAATCTACAAATGAAACACCTTAAGCTATTGTTTTCAATTTGTATTAATGTTTTCCAGCTGAATTTTTACTTTCGTGTGAAAAGTGAAAAGGAACGTGGCCAATCTCTCATTTTTTCCCATTAAAAACCCCCAAACTACTCTTTGGTGAGAAAAATATATGAAACCAAACTATTGAGAAGATACTTAGTCCTAATTTTTCCCTCAGATTGTTTGGAATTTGATATTCTCTTAAGGCACTAACTGCAACTGCCTGCAAACAATTTATTGAAAAAATGTACATTCTTCTTGAGAATAGATCTATAATTTCAAACAATGGATAAATTTTTCACCCTTTCTGTGATGCTTGTCATCCTATAGCTATAGTAACTTAATGCTTTTTCATGCTCCATGCTCTCAAGAGTGAAATAAGGATGGACATGTTTGTCACCATGGCAGCAAAACACTACATATATTTTAACCAAAGCAGATGCAGAAAGTGCAAATCTCCAGATTCTTTGGTTTTGAAGAGTTTTGAGGTGGCTCATTTAACTCTAAGTCCCTGCATGAAAAAGAAAGGGCAATATTTCCCTACTTTTGAATAATAAAGAAAACCTGCGTATTCTGTACCTCAGCTTGTATTTCCTTTGAGTGTTGGCATATGACTAGTTACTGTATTCCTTCCCCTAGGGCAGATAGTGAAAGCTTGCTGCAATAAAGTTATCTAGAAGATGAGATCATTTTTATAGGAAGCTAAGCTACAATACAAAGACTTTCAGCTTGTATAATATCATAATAATTCACAAATAACTAATGGAAAAGGAAGAAAGTTGGTATGATTTGTGGAAACCGGAAGAATAAAATAGAGAACCTCATAGTAGGTATTTTAAAGGGTTGCCCAGCTGCTGGTTAAGACAGCTGTGTCAGGCAACAGGAATACTAACGAATGGTCTTCTTTTAGGTACTGCCTCTTTCTTCCTCTATGATACCTCACTAAATATAGGTGTTTCAGGTAGCTTTCACCTTCCTTCATAGTCCCTTTCAGTGCAGTATATCTTCCTTCTGGTCACTTAGCCCCATTAGGAAAGTATGTGCTCAACCTTACAGTCATACACAACAGAGGCACCTAGGAATTAGATAAAATTATCTGAAATCTACTGACAATTAGGTGCAATCTGCTGAAACCACAAAATCAGTTTCCTTCCTACTTGCTCTTTCCCCCATATATGTAGTAGCAGACCTTCTGCATTGTACAAAGTGAGTCTACAGCCCAAGTGTGGCTCTGCTTTACACTGCTTTCCTTTAGCTGGTGTAAGGATGGCTTGTTTGAACTGGAACAGCACCCTTTTCAATTTTTATAATCCTATTCCGGTTTGCTATCCTGTGATCAAGACCTGGAGAGAACTATTTTGCCATCAGGAACTGCAATTAGGCAATACCCAGTGGAGAGGGCATTATCAAGAGCTGAATCTAGCTGAATGGATAAGAATAGGATTCACCCCACTTCTTGTTCAGCAAAACAGACAGATCTACCCTGTGCAACAGACTGCACTCCTGAAAGTGCCTGAAGACAATTTCTACAATATCTCCCTGGAGCTTTCTCTGCAGTGAAGCAATGCTGCTTTGTACTGTCCTAGGAAGAAAATATTGAGAAGGCAGTCTAGCTCATTACACATTTCTTTGGCAACCACCAAAGATCTCTGTGACATATCCCTCTAACCTCCTCTCCTTTCTCTCTCCACCCCAAATATTGCAGGAAATAAAAAGATCTCATAAAGTTGAGAGCAGCTTGTGGGCTGAGTTTAGTAGTGATGAAGTAGGCACTTTATTACTACCCACTCTGAGTCAGCCTCAACTGCAAACAATTAGAAATGCTATAGATGGAGGACATAAAGATATTCAATCTTGCAAAACAAGTTTACAATTAGTACTAAAGGGGGAAATTTAATATAAGAGTGACATTCGCTGTGGTTTGTAGTTCATTGCCAGTATTTTTTGTTTTGGCAAATTGAGATCTTCTTTTCAGTTAGCTATTATCTAGTACTGACTTTATTGCAAGAAACACTTGTTTACAAGAGCTTTAGTATTATTGTTTATGGTGTAGTATTATTGCAGTGAATGGTATTTCCTAGCATAAAATGATCTTAAAAGAAAAGACGTATTAAATGAAATCCTGGAAATTAACATTAATATTAAAAATCCAGGCATTTTTATTCATCCTGTGGGCTTGTTCTATCTACTGACAATAACAGCTTATTAAAATTGTTAGAATAAGCACATTCTCTGAGAATGATCCTCTGTAAAACAGGTAGAGACATTGTCCTGTTACAAATATCTCCTATTTTAAGAAAAAGGAAGAGACACTGGAATATTTAGCCATCACGGTGGAGAACTACGGCAAGTGCAAAGCTGGCAGTTACATATGTATTATCCTGCTGAAAAGTTTTTAGTCCTCACTCCAAGTATGAACAGCCCTGGCCTGACCTGAAATGGGGTCTAGGGTTGTAGGCAGGGGTGGAGGAGCCCTAGCAGACTTGACAGAGACAAGCAGGCCTGGTGGTGCCCTCAAGGCCTTGCCAACAAACTCTCGTATCAGCAAGGTGTCATAACTTCCAGGGTCTGGGTTTGGAAGATATTTGCCATAAGTTCCTTCCAATATCTGGCTGTAAGCAAGATGATGCTGTCTGGGAAGCCATAGTCTCAGGCATCCTGCTGTAGGACAAGTTAAGCAGTCTATGAAGCCATGAGCACTTCCTCAGGGGGATGAAGTGATCTTTCTTGGTAAAAGATCCACAGTCACTAGGACATTGCATTTCCCTGCATCAGTGGCATTTCTGTTGTGAAATCAAAAAGTGATGGAAGGTGGGTGGAGTTTTAAGACCAAGAGGCACCATGTGATACCTATAATGTCCATGCCTGATGTAGAAAACAGTTTTCCACTCATTCCCTTGCCAGATATGGAACAAATTATAAGTTCTTCACAGGTCTAGCTTGGTGAATCATCAAGCCCCTGAAGGCATTAAAAGAGTTCTGAAGGGAGAGGCAAGGGATGCTGGTTCCTCAATGGCGTATCTGTAATCTTCTCCCAGGCTAAGAGGAGTTGGTTTTGATAGAAAATACAAGGGCTCACCAGTAGAGGTGAAAGAGCAGATCAGCCTCAATTGCTGAGATACTTCTGGAGAGCAGCTACTTCACGATGTGACAAAGCACAGATGTGCCCGAAGGGTACCTTCACTTCTGCGGTCAAGGCACTGCAGTTATGCAGGCAGTGGGCCAGCAGGGTTTCTTCCCTTTACTCAAAAACATCCTTAAAGTTTCTGTTCTCATCTAGGCACACTGATCAGGGCAAGGCTTGTTTGGCTGGGGCAGGGCTATGGTTGTAGAGCGTGGGCACGTCAGGGCTGGCCAGAGCTCAAGGATCTCAGGGCTGGGGTTGTGCTCAGGTAGGAGCATGGTACATGTGGGAAATGTCACATTTGGTGTGGCTATTGTGTAATTGTGCTCCTGGGTTGCAGTGCTGAGGGTGAAGGATGGCTGCCACATTCTGTACCTTGGCAGCCGTAATGGTTAGGATTGTGGCACAGCCAGGTCACTGCTCATACAAGACAGCACCAGGACCTGAGATACTTGAGGACTGTGGTGGGGAAAACAGCCTCAAGAGGATCCCGGGGTTAGCTCTTGCCCTTATGCTTTGGAAGGCACAAGGATACCATGTGGTAGTGAAGGAGGACACTGTGCTTCTCTAGCCAGGGCAGCCTGGGATAACAAGGAAGGGGCAGGTGGGATGCCTAGGTACCAGGTTTGTCCCAACAGGACAATGGTAATGTCCACTGACTGCTCCTCATGTCCTCAGCAGTGACAATGGTGGGATGGGTCAAGCTGGGGAGGACTTGAGGCCCATTGACTGTTGCGGAGGTCCCTGAAGAGTTTGATCAGAAGACTCACCAGTGCCATTAGGGTCACCCTGGTCAAAGAGAGACAATTATTTTGTGAAAATAATTCTGGTACTGGGCTGGAGCACTGTTCTGGGGAACTGGACTGAGAGACAGGAAAAAAAGGGTCATTTTACAAGTACAGATCTCACTGTGCAAAGAAGCAGAAATTGATCCAAAGGAGGGCAAAGGCTAGTATGGTTTTGCTTTTGCCCTGCTATGAACATTTCACATTCATCAGTTCTGAGAAAATTCCTTCACATTTTTTAAGTGAAAACTGACTGAGTGTTCAGGGGAGCCACTTAAATTGAAACCATTCTTTGGCTCATAATGTAACCATATGATACATCAAACATCTTTGCTTATTAATGCAGGATTTTGAACATGAAAGTTTGTTCCATCTTCACCATTTATCAATCTGTCCATTCAGTCTGAACATCTACACAAGATAATGTTATATTCTGCATTAAATTTCTATGCCACCATAGTAAAGGAAAGCACTGCAAAGACTTCTATTCTCATTCAGATAAGCTTTGATGTGCTTCAAAGATAAGAGTACTTCATTATGTTCATGAAGAGTAAAAGCGTCCTAGTACGACAAGATCTCCTTTAATATGATAGTTAAGTGAAGCTTAACATTAGTTTCGAATGAATAAAAGCACTTGCTGATGTCAGGTCATTGTTCATATTTACCCTCTTCATGTCTCTGGTTCTCACTGAAACTTCTTACATCTTTAAAATAGATGAAGTTTTGTTTCATTGCACGTCATAAGATTGCACTGACTTGGATTTCTTGCAATAAGATGAAATGTTTAAGTCTTTAGGCTAACATTAGAGATAAAAGGCTTTAAAATTACTATTCATAAGGCCACTGTCTTGTGTAGAGGCCTCTAGAATAGCTTTGCAGTGGCACAGAACATGTCTGGTACTCTTCTGTTCAGTTATACTAATGAATTAAGTAAATCTTTCTTAGAAAGGAAGTAAATTTCACTATGCAGGAGAAAACAAAGCTTAACAGTTTTTAAAATGGTGCATACACTTTTTTGCTGCTATTTCAGTAACTTTAACAGAGACATTTTTTATCCTTCATGACAGGAAGTGAGAGGACTTTTTTGACCTTAAAATAATTGTTTATCAATACTGTGTCAGTTTATAACAATTCATGAGAAGTTGCTACTCCATTTGCTAGGTATCGTACAAAAAAAACCCCGTGGAAATTAACTGTGAAAGAAAATAAGAAGGCCTCACCCTTTCTTATGCAGTGAGATCAGTAGAACATAGGCACCTCTTTTCTTGGTTCTCCTTCTTTCCGTTTAACAATTTTCTCCTCTACTGTTCATTACCCTTGCATTCACATCTCCTGCTGTCTTCAGAGTATTCCGCTGACAGGCATATGTTACAGCTGAGTCCCTCAAACTCTTTTCATTTCCCTTATGTGCCATTTTTTAAAGAACTGCTTTACCATGTGCTGTTTATATCATATAATCATAGCTGTTATGGACGTGTCTAAAAGGCAACTGAGATGGAGTCAGTACCAAAGCTAAAACTATACGCAGTGTGAATATACTTTGTGTTTTACACAAGACCAGACTTTTGGAAGATTAATAAACAGGGAAGAAGCTGATCTGCATTTATCACTATGTGGTTGTAGGATTTGTGGAAGATTCTGAATATTTCATATATATCAGATATATAAATATACTAACCTAGCATAAATACACAGTGAAGAAAAACACTCTTAGGTTAGGATTTATCTGAATAAATGTCGATTTAATCTGCTGATTAAACATATACCTTTTCTATCTATATTACCTTTATGTACTATGAATCTCTCACTGTGTATTATGAAAAGAATTAAGAATTTAATCATATTATGAAAAAGACATCCAAAATAGGTGAATCAGATGCTATGCTGCCTGTATCTTTCTAAAGAATGAAATGGGAGTCTAAGGAGACTAGATTAGCCAGAATCAAGATCTATATGCAAGACACCTATGGTTAGGTGTGATTAATTTCTCCCCCAGTTACTTGGATCAGGTCCACTGGAGCAATGAAACTGAAAGTTCTTATGAGGTCATCTCATGAAATAACAGGCTGTAGTATCTGCCAGTAACAGTTTCAACAAACTATGTTGGTTTTATTTTGCTTTGACCCTGTCATTGCAGTTGTGTGTTTATTAATCAGAGACGCATGATGTTTGCTGTTTAAATCAAATATTTTGATTGCGTTGTTGCTTGTGAGACCTACTTAAAGTAAAAAATGCCATTATGTCTCTCTTGGGGTAAGAGAAAATAATGTTGGCTGTGTTGGAATTTTTTGTGCATGAAGCTGTAAGAAATGAGTTCTCATATGTCCACATGCATAGAAAGAGTAGAATCAAATACTTGAAAGCATTAATGCTTGTAAAATCATTTGAATAAATAGGATTTCTGTAAATTCAATAGTAAACTTAGTTCAAAGGTTGTATTCTATGGTTCATATTAAATGCAAGATCGCATGGAGCTAATTTTGATGGAGCTAGAAAAATAGAAGCATGAAAATCAGTTAAGTGTATGGAGGAATTCTGAATTTAGAAAGTCATACTTCTTGGGGAGATATTGTTTTTAGCTTCTCTTAGATTAAAATTCCATTTTATTTTGTTTGAAATAGGGTTGCCTTGTGTTTTAACCCCAGTAGGCAGCTAAGCCTCACACAGCAACTTGCTCTTTCTCCTGCAGTGGCATGGGGGAGAGAATCAGAATGATAAAAGTGAGAAAACTCATGGTTTGAGATAAAAACAGTTTAATAGAGAAAGCAAAATCTTCTTGTGCAAGCAAAGTAAAATCATGAATTCATTCACCAGTTCCCATTGGTTATTTGGGAAGACAAATGCCATAACTCCAAAGTCCTCTCTTCCTCCTTCTTCCCCTTGTTCTTATTGCTGAGCATGACATCATACAGTATGAAATAACCTTTTGGTCAGTTGGGG